>OY735204.1:587500-617500 GCA_963457665.1 Thysanoteuthis rhombus | reverse complement strand
TAGACGAAGACAGTTTTATGGAACAAATTGTAACCGGGAATAAGTCTTGGTTATGATCCAGAGCGGAAGGTCTAGTTAAATCAGTGGGTCTGTCAGGCAAGGCAGAGAGATCTGCTCAGAAGGGGATGGCAATAGTTTCTTGGGGGGTGCTAAAGGGTTGTTATCATGATAGATCTTCTCGGTGAACACGGTGGTCATAGAGGGTTATTATGAAAATGTTTCAAGAAAATTGAAAGGTGCAATGCTGAGAAATCAACATGAGTAGTTTGTTGGGGATTCTTCTTCCATCAAGACAAGGAACGTGCTTTTTGGGGGAGGGGGTTACACAAGTATTTTCTGCAAGAATTCCACCGGGAGATCTTACTTATTCCACCCTACAAACCCAATCTTGCAGTCCAGGCCGCCTTCAGATTTATATAGACCTAGATGAAGGAAAAATAATGGCTTCACATATTGATATTTCCGTTTAAGGAATGTTTCTATGATTTGGTAGCAATACGTTTTAACTTATCGTATAATATATAAATACACACACACACACACACACACACACGCACACACACACACACACACACACACACACACACATATATATATATATATATATATATATATATTCCTGGACAAAAATCGGCCAAACCTAAAAAATGAAAAAAAAAATATGGGCCAAGCCCAAAATGGCAAAATGCAAAGCTTTTAAAGCTCATAAATTAAACCAGGATTTATAGAGCAGAGTGAGATCTACGAATCCCACAATAAAGGAAAATACCGTACAGGGATTGCTGTCAGAAACTGTAAAGCTGGTGTTTGCCAGGCAAACTTTAGCTATTCTGAAATTTACAAGGCTCCAAAGGTAGAGAGAATACCTATTCCTTTATGAGCTATTTATGGAATAGAAACGACAGGAATTGTTGCCAAAAAGCAAAGATCTTGAACACCAAAAGACTCATCATACTGAACTTAGAGTTTTCAAAGACATGAAAGAAAAATTACAAAGACTATCAACAGAATTTTAGACTTCAGAAAACAAGACTTTTTCGATATGACAAATAACCTAAAGATTATCTAATGCATGCTTTGTGTCAGAAATACGCAGTAAAAAATATTTTTGTTTGAGAAAAGCATCATAGACAGAATTAGGTTCTTTGTAAAATATAGAAAGTTTGATTCAGAGTGGTTCAACTGAGTTCTGTGAGCGAAAAATTAAGATTTCTGTCGCTTGGTTATGCTCCAGAGATGTACTTTCGAAGATGTGAGGAATATTTTAGTATATATATCTCCACCACAGTTAGGTATCGATAAAAAGATGTCGTGGGTTTGGAAATGTTCTTAACTGCTGGTTCTAGTGAGATGCTTCACTGTGAAAATTCATTAACGCAGCAGGATATGACAGAAAATATTGCCTCCCAAAATTTGAAAGTTGTTCTTTGAAGATGAACAAGGAGATTTTTTTCAACAAGAATATGCTCCAGCTCCTAGTGCAAATACCACCAGAAATGTCTTAAAAACAGGTCCATCTGACTCGTGTTTTGGCGGGGTCGAAGCCCAGATTTAAAACCTTGAGAGAATGTTCTCCAATTTAACACAAACTAACCAACTACCCATTAACTGTTTGAAGCCATCAACATTTGATGGAACGACATTGACTCTTCATTCTGTGAAAAAGATTGTTAGTTTACTTAAAAGGCTTAAACATTAAAAGGAATCGGAGTGAAAAGCTTGGGAGAGCGGGGGTATCCCCTGATTTTTCTTTATTTTACGCCATTTTCCACGCTTACATCTATTTACTTGAAATTGAAATCCACCACCAGTTTTTTGTCTATGCGTCGTTATCAAATTTCATAGCATAAATCACAAGGAGGTAATTTTATCCACAAAGAACGAAATACGCCAACACAGTCAATAATTGAACAACTGTAGCTCCGTAATTAAAAAAATCCCATTAAAAAGTTATGTCGAAGAATAAAGATGGTGAAAATAAATTCTATTCAAGACATTAGTGGCGTTTTCCCCTGGGAAACATCTAAAATAGAAAAAAAATAATTCTACAAAAATGTCTTGATTCTGGAGAATCTGGAGGTTATCAATGAAATATATCCGTTTGAATAAGGCCCTTTAAAGGCAAAAAACTTTTTAAAAAAAACATTCAATAAGGGACTGCTAATTTTCAAGTCTCTAGACAAAACATTACGGACAGGAGTGTTGGAATATACAAACACAAGCACATATAATTAGGGATATAACCTTTCGCCTCCTTTGGTGGCTACGGTAGTTAAATTTTATCCTCCTTTATACAACTAACATCAACTGCGTGGGTTTCGTATTTGAAACGTGATGTTTACAGCTAAGTATGTACCACAATCGTGCAGGTAATGTCAGAGGTGAATATCGTCTGCTTCTCATCGGTTTATAAAAAGAGTTTGTTTTTTTTTTACCGCTCGAAGCCTTCGTTGATTTATAACATTATTCTGCGTCAAATCCTGCAATCTTTAAAATTAATTCATGTTTTCTTGGAGATAAAATTCTTGAAAACGTTTTTATTTACCAGAGAAAATGTCATTCAAACATTTAGATTCAATCTAAAACTGTATGCACTAATTTAGAAATTCCAACAAGAAACTCTGCTTTTTTGAATGACGTCAGTTAACTTACACTCCTGGGCAAAAAAAATGAGCCAAGCCTTTTCATTTTTTTCCAATTATTTTTTCTATCAATTATAGATTAAATATTCGACATTGTTATACAACAGTGAATGCTATGCTTTTTGCACAGAGTACGTTTTAGAAAAGGACAATTTTTCCTTTGTTTTCTTTCATAAATATTGTTCCTTTCATCTGTGACTGCTTCCCATTTTTTCCTCCCGGACAATTTTGCTTTAATATGCAACAATATATTCTCTTTCGTGTTATGATGTCGCTGCTGCTGTTGCTGCTGATAATGAAAGGCAAGCAGATCCCTCTCAACTATAAAATGGATGCAAAACAATCTCCCTTCACTCATTTGCCCTTGTTTTGTACTAAACAAGGCTTGTTGAATATCAGCAAGTGTGAAATTTAAAGTGTAACGACGCAAAAGATATTTTTCTTTCTTTCTTTTTCTCTCTCTCTCTCTCTCTCTCTCTCTCTCTCTCTCTCTCTCTCTCTCTCTCTCTCTCTCTCTCTCTCTCTCTCTCTCTTGTGCCTGGCTGTGTATGTAAGCATATGTATCATCTTTCTTTCGTTTATATCCGGCTGGTCATGGGTGAAGTATGCACAAACAAGTGTTATTAAGACACACGGTACCTGGTATTCCTAAATGGTCACCCATATAGGTGTTGACCAAGCTGGACGTTGCTTAACCTATGTCCTCTTCATCTCTGACATTCATATCTCCATTTTGGAACTTCAGCAACTTCCAGTGCAAGGGTGAAGCTTGGTGGGTAGTAGAGCTATTTGAAAACATCCCCGAATCCCCAATGAAGGCAGCTCCTAAAAGTTTTATAAATCATAGTTTACTTCCGGCACTTCTACTGACGTAATACTTTAACGAAGATATGTTTATACATACTTGTAATACATGAATGATGATTATGGCTTCGGGGTGGTTTCTCACCGATCAAATTATAATGCATGCCTATTTTTTTTTTTTAGATGATAATGACAATGGGAAGGTGGAGAGAAAGACTCAAACCAACCAAACACAGAAATATTCTCATTCTCCACTTCAGCATCGAAATATAAACAGCATATTTTTCTATGTGAACCGCTGAAAATACATTTTCTCAGAAAGAGATGGCTAGCCCCTGTTGGAGTGCATCGAACTACGTCTGCAGAATAATGATGAAATTTTTTCAGATGAAAACACGTATCTCTTGAGCTTTTCTCTTCACCTTCCAATTGTCATTTTTATCTACATTCTGTCAGATCATTTTACGTCCACAATACAAACATGCCTATTTTTGCAAATTTTCCCAAATCCCCGGCTACACCAGTATTTCAATGTGTTGTACTTTCCGTACTTGATCTATGTTACAGACTGACATTAGAGCCAAGCTTAAGGCTTCATAAATTCTTAAATGTGTTCACTCAACAATATAAGACATGTATCGATCGGTTAATTGATCAGTTGTTGGTGGGTTCAGATCACCCCAATCAACAGAAAGATGGAGGAAGAAAAAGGGGTGATGTCATTCAAAGGTGTGACGCCATTAAAAGAACATCTCTTCTGATCATTCTTCACCAACTGCTATGATGTTCATAATATAAAGTGAGCCATTTTTGCATTTAAAAAAAAAGCTAAAAATGTCAAGAAAAACCCAACGAAAATGGCGATATATGATTTTTGTCCAAGCGAGAAAGGGAAACAAAGCGAGGCTTGGGTACTGATATAGGTATATCTGTTACTATACCAAAATGGTGTCCGTTGCAATTCGATTTGCAGCTTATACATAGTTCTAAAAATAGCAAAAGTATTCATGCAAAGAAGAAGAATGTTATAGGCAAAAAGAAGATTCCCCCATTTCGTTAGAAAGAAAAATACATTTTAGATCATAAAAAGTGAAATCAATTCATGAATTTAATGGTGGCTGTAGTGAAAATAATAATTTCTGACGCCTTTAATCTTTTGAGATAGACATTTGACCACTATAATATAGAATGAAATACATTTTATTTCATGACACGAACAACCAGAAATTATTCATAAAAAAACTATTTGAATTGCGATCATCTGCTGTGTTAACAAATTAAACACGAATAATTCATTTTGTTGATTTAAAAATAAATACATATTTACGTGTGTCGAAAAAAGCATGAATTTATCGTTATGATATGCGTGTTTATTGAGAAGGGAAAATCGCATAATTAGGGCTTGTTTTGTTCATAATCATGAAGCGGTGAAGTATTAAAATTTCCGTTCGAAAAGTTTATGTTATATAAGTAACAATAAGGATAAGGTCACCCCTGTTCCAAAGGTGATATGTAGAAATTTCAATGGACACTGCATACTTTATCATTTGGAAGATTTTCAAAACTTGGCCTCTTTCCTTATGTGTCCTTATAACTTTTGAACATTGGGGCAAAACATTTGGAGTTATTTCCCTTTTGCAATCCCAACTTTCGATACAATGGAAGGTAGTCGCGATTGGGAATTGTGAAGTTTCACACTTCTGTTCGTTCGATGTGAAAAACAGTTAACAAATAAAACAAGAAATAAGAGAGTTTATGACAAAAACAGATAAACGATTATCTGCTGTAACGTTGATGTATTCATAAATAAATGTAATCCTGATTATAAAGTTTCACACCTTCGTTCACTCGTTGTTGAAAAAAAGTTGCATTAATCTATTAAACCTGCTCCTCTAAGAAAAAATAAACATTGCGTGTGATGAGATTCTGATAAGGAAATGAAGTCGAAAATCATATAAAGAATTGTTTTGCTCTTCTTATCCAAATCTTAACCATTTCTTCTTGTTTTTCTTTTTTTCTCCTTTTTTTTTCATGGCAGTTTATGTTTAATTGATGATGGCCACACCTAACAGGAATATGTCAGCTTTCTGTACTCTGAAGATGTTCTCTAATGCTGTCAAATTGAAACAAATTGTTCAAGTTTTACTTTCAAACAATTATGATTAAGTTTTGCAATGACCAAGTCGTTTTCTACCTGAGGAAATATTTGTTAGAGGATGAACAACCAGTCTTAGCTTCAATGAAATCATCAAGAGATGTGCATCAAATGCTGAAGACGGAGAAATCTGTCATGAAATATTTCATAAACTAACTGAGTGATGCTTGGTGTAAGCGGCTGTTTAACAGTACGTATCCTTCATCATCATCATCATCAGTCTTTCAACGTCCGTCGTTGGACATAGACCTTCCCCAGGATTCGCTACACTTCTCTATCATGGGCGTCGCAGAGCCTGTACTTTCTGAATTTGTCCAGCTCGTCTCTCCATTTAATATTCTGCTGGCCTCGGTTCTGCATGTGATCTCGGGGTACCCATGTCGTGAGTTGCGATGTCCATGGGTTGCTTGCAACATGGCCAGCTCACTGCCATTTGAGATTTTTAATGAATTCTATGATGTCCCTGACTCTTGTCTTTTCCCAGATGTACTATGCTGTCTCCATGTGACGCCTAGTAAAATTTTCTCATGTGCACGTTGCATAGTTCTCAATTTGGTTAGTTTCCATATTTCAGTCCCATAAGTGACTATTGGGAGGATGCATTGGTTATACACCCTTCTTTTTAGGATTAATGGGGAAAAAAAAAACGGATCCACCGCAGCTGGGTCGGGTAATAGTGGGAGAGTCTAAGGACGAATCCAAAGGCTCCCAATGGGCGTAGCAACGTGCAGCCTCAATATAACCACATTGGCTAACGCTTTGCACCGGTGCACTTGGTCTTTGATGCTCACCACAACACAATCTCCGGCCCATTCGGTAGGCAAGTGTCAGTACTGGTGCCTCGGTCTCTGTCGTGGAACAGATTCTACTCTTCAATCCATGCCGAGAAGGCTGGGAAAATGTGAGGTTGCGCAACCAGCACGCAGCCACCGCGAAGAACGCTCCAGGTTGAGATCGAGGTCAGGGTCAAGGTCGAGAAGTACCCACTCTATCTGTAAGTATCACAGAACGTATGGGAAGCCGGCTAGAAAGTGTTCGCCTCCGTATTCTTTTCGTCCTATCCCAGGAATCTAAAACACTGGTAGGATATGACGACTAGTTTTGTTGGCTATACTGTGGTGCCCCCAATACTACCATATTTCACAATGAATTGACTAAAAGAAAGACTTGTTCTTCCTCCTCTACTAATCAAAAATTAGTAATAATGACTATGTTCATATAAGAGTCTATCGTCTATCATTGCTACTAGGTGAAAACAAGCAACAAAAATTAGATCAAAGAAAAACTAGTCAAAAACTAATCATAATTGACAAAGCTTCAGCCTTGAAGTTCAGAGAGTTTTAAACCTGTTATTTTCTAGATTTCCATTTCCTACAGCATTCTAAGAAAACGTCAGAAGAATATTTTGCATGAAAGAGGAGAACAAATTGTTAAGTGCACTTTACCTTCGTTGTAGATAGAGCAGGTTTCTATTCTTTTCATCGTGATAAGGGAGTGTGAATACAGACGTGCAGTTGAGGCGGTAGGAAGGGAAAATATTTGAAAACGTCCCCAACCCCTCAATGGAGGTGTGCCCCCAAAAGCTATAGTTCACCTACTGCACTTTACCGAACATTTTACCATGACAAGGATATATTTCTTACGAATTGATTTAATTATTGTTAATCATTAAAATTAATGTTTTCCAAATATCTACTTTCATCTTAATTTGTGTAGGTTTTCATCACAACTAAACTTGGGTCGTTTTACTTTTAGCAGTGGGACCTCCGGTATGGTGGGTTGTGAGTTCGATTCTCACCGGGATCTCATTCTTTTTTGCGACCTGCACTGTTTATTTATTCATTCACTGGAAATTCAGTTGCGATAAAAGGCAACAACAATTAAGATGAAGATTAGTAGTAGCAAAAAATTATTATGAGAATATACTTCTTTTATCGATTAAATGATAGTGTTTGCTTATCGTAAATTATCCTTTTCCATCAAATGTTGCTAAATGTTGGAAGGAACCTCAAGTAGCCAAGTCCCCAGGACCATCAAATCTTTAGCTACGCCACGAAGGAAACGGGAGCAGTGGTAACAACCACGGATTATAATTTTACTCTGGATTTGAATTTTCGTATTTGTGAGCATGCATGGAAATGTAAGATTGGTTAGAATAAGCCTCGAGTGAAGAAGGATATATATATATATATATATATATATATATATATATATATATATATATATATATATATATATATATATATATATATATATATATTGATACAACATGGTAATTCGGAATTATCGTGCAGATTACCTGTGCTGACTGTTTTGGATGTCAATAAAGCTGGAGACAACCGAATCCGTATTTGGGAGGAAATGTATGGTTTATTCGCCTTCAACAGGGAAACCAATACACGTTTTGTGGGTGCATGTAAAGCAAGAGTGTGCTTTTCATAGTGAGGGGGACTACTTTCTGGGTTCCAAGTGAGTGACATCACTGGGGTTATTCACGGACTTGAGTTGTGATGTTTCTTAAGGGGACAATATTTATGATTTGTACTGATATGGCAAGCCTTCGACATAGCAAGCTCAACCTCCAAAAACAAGAAGATCCCATTAATCTTGAAAAGACACCTATACAACCAATGCATCCTCCCGGCATTCACTTATTGAATTGAAACATGGAACCCAAGTTAGAGACAGACCTGCAAACTGAGAACCATGCAACATGTACATGAAAGAATCATCCTAAACCCCACGTGGAGAGATCACAAGACAGCACAATATATCCAGGAGAAAACAGGAGTTCAAAATATCCATTAAAAAAAGTTAGAATCCACTAAAAAAACCCAAATAGCAATGGGTTGGCCATGTTACAAGAATGACAGACAACCGATGGACATCAAGACGCACAACATGGATCCCCAGAGATCACATACGCAACCGAGGTCGGCAGAGTATCAGATGGAGAGACGAACTAGAAAAAGTCAATAAGTACCGGCTCCGTCACACCCACGATGGAGAAGTGTGGCGAATCCTAAGCAAAGTCTATGTCCAACGACGGATGTAAAGAAACTGATGATGATGAGTGATTTCGGTAGAGATAATCACCGTACTTATCGGTATATAAGTATTCATGCATGACTGTATGCATTCTGTTTATGTATAAGCATGTATGCATGCTTCTGTGTGTAAGCGTCTATTTATGTTGTGTACACTGTATGCATGTATGTATTATGCGTGTATACATATTACTTTGACATTGATAATCATCACACATGTATAGACATGAGTATGCGTGCATGACTGTGCATACAATTACATGGTGTGAATGTGCACATTGGAGTGATTTGTGAGTGTACATGTATGTATACTGGGTTTATGTGTACATATGTTTTGTATATGTGCATACATGTATGCTTTGCTTGTACAGGTATGTATATTTTGAGTGTGCATGAGTGTCTCATGTGTGTGCATGTATATAAGACTTGTGCGTGCACATGAATGTATCTTTTGTGTGTACGTGCATGTACGTCTTATGCATGGGCATGTATGTTTCATGCGTGTGCGTATATGTATGTTCTGTGTGTGATAATGTATACATGCTGTATGTGTATGTACGTATGTTTTGGATGGGTGTATGTATGTTTTTCTTTCTGTGATTTTTTTCTCGTGTATGTGTGTGTGTGTGTGTGTGCGTGTATGTGTGTTCGAATAACTTTATTACTTGATTTCTATCATTTAATTTTCTTGGTCGTCTCTGGAGACTGAAACATCTCCGTTCATCCCAACATTGATCTGCAGCGTAGTTCCCTCTGAGCTGTGGCCGCTCACACACGCCCACGTTTTGTTATCATATATAATAATAATAATAATAATAATAATAATAATAATAATAATAATAATAATAATAATGATCAATGAAAATGATTCATTTGTTATTTCTGTCTATTCGTTGATTTTTCAAATGCCACTAAATTTCTGTTCCAGATTAGAGAGCATATTTGGCGGACTGTGTTCACATAGTAAATTTACGACGATCTATTTCAAGTTCTGCAGATAGCCTTCAGAGGATTTTTTCTATTTTTTATGGAAAAACATTGATTAAGTCATACTTGCATTATATTAAATATGTCAATACAGTTTTATTAGCCTTGAGAAATAGACAGTGCCAAAATGATATTGAAACGATTTCAAGTTTCAAGTCTACATTTGCACAATTATTGGGTACACTCATACTTTGGTTGCACAAATTATGATTTTTGCGCACACTGACCCTTAAAAATGATATTAAAGGAAACATTGCCATGCAGTTGAAACAAGAACCATAAGTTCAACGATACGTCAATGATACTTACGTCCATATCTACGTTTCCAAAGGGATGCTGAACGAAGTAGTGGTAGCATTACTAGTTATTCTACTGGTAGCATGTGGAGAAAGAAAAGGAAAGCGAGGATGGGTCATTCGGAAAAAGGCTATTAAAAAACAATTAGCAATCTATTCTTAATAATTCGTACCCGCGTCTTTGTGTACGGTTATTTTATTTGATGGAATTTGTGAAATGGTTATATGTAATAGTTCTAGTTGTAGATTTAGCTGGAAACTTGAAGGTTTAGCTGATTTTAGTCATTTTACCTAACACTGATTTACCTAACAATAACCAACGATACTTGGCAACATTATAAAAAAAACACTCGATTCTTATGACATATTAAGTGCCCTTACACAGGCCACGGCGACAGCCAGGCTTCACATATCGCTATACATACTTATCAAATACTTAGAGGCGACAAGCACCCGAAGACTATACCATACATAACGTGAGTAGCTAGTAAATAAAAAACATAACCACCTTTTTCTTCTGTCTATTGCTTAACTTAGCTGGAACCGACCGACATACAGAAAAACCGATATACCAACCGACAGACCGACCGTCAGACCGATAAGCGTCTTACAGAGATATGAGGACACATCTAAAAAATTTCTTTGTTAAACTTCGGTGCAAAATGGACAAGACTTTATTTTCACTTTGTTAACAAGAGCAAGAACAATCCTCACTAACATTGCCCTACCATGATTTGAAATAATGAAGAAGTGATTGTTCGGCTGCTCTCTAACCAAATGAGCCAAATTGACAAATATTTGTGGAGTAACCAGGCTTGTTCGTCTTCCACTTGTATTGGTGGGACTGTCGATAGGTGGTCGACCGTCCGCCCATTTTTAATCAGAAACTGACAACCAAAACCAGCACCCAAACTGATGACATAGGTCTCTTCATTTTTCAGATTTGGCTGGCTGGATTGTTATGTATGTATATATCACATGTACAGACCGTGCCATTGGAGCTAAAGGGCCAAAAATATATTTAGTTTACCGCCCCACCAAAGTTTTTTGAGTGGGCGTTGAATTTGCAAGGTCATCATCATCAGTAGCAGCAGCAGCTTCCTAGCGTCCGTTGTTAGACAAAGACCTTCCCCAAGATTCGCCAGACTTCTCTATCATGAGCGTCGCAGAGCCTGTACTTTCTGAATTTGTCTAGCTTGTCAGGCCATCTTACTTGGCCACAACTTTGCGTATGATCTTAGGGATCCATGCTGTAAGTTGTGATATCCAGCAGTTGCCTGCTATTTTTGCAAGATATCCAGCCCATGGCCATTTGAGATTACTGATGGATTCTGTGATATTTCGGACAGCTATCTTTTCTCTAATATACTGTATAGTCTTATGATCTCTCCATGTGTTTAGCTTGATTATCTCTTGTACACGTTGCATGGTTTTGAAGGTCAATCTCTTGATTAGGTTCCATGTTTCAGCTCCATGGGTGACTATCAGGAGGATGCATTGGTTGCATACCCTACTTTTTAGAACAAATGTGATTCTCTTGTTTGCTAGACCAAAAGTTTGCAAACCGAGTATGATTCTTTGCTTTGTTTTGTTCTTCTTTGGGAGATTTTATGGAGATTTGTTGCCCTAGGTTGATGAAGTCGTCTATTTTCTCGAGCTCTGCGTTTTTTATTTTGAAGGTTGTCTTTTTGTTTGTTGTGCCTAAAATTATTGTCCTTTACTTTGCACCCGGTGGCATTCACGCTCCTTCTTTCTTTGTTTGTTTGTTTTTCGAAAATTCGAACTTTTTCAGTAATCACTGCTTAACAAATGACCAGATAAGTAACTTCAATTCAATGATCACCCCTTGTTCTAGATTTTTGATGGATCAACTCAGACGCAGCAAGAGATTGGCCATGTGACGGTTTCTGATGTATGACTAACCAGACCTATCCGTAAAGTAACTTTTCATTTGGGACTGAATTAACAATATTTGGGCATCTGTTGCAGTTTAAAGGAAGAATGAGTCTGTCCTGATCATGCCTGGCACCACTTATTCTGCGAGATCAGTACCAACAACCAGGATTACTATTTTAGTTATTCGTGACCAAATTTTTTTTATGACTGTTATAAGGATTCTAGCTATATAGATAAATACATATTGTACACATTGTACTTTTAAAATTATTGTTCACTTTTTTTTCAATTCTGAGAACCTATTTAAAATTCGAAGATATGAACTGCAGCACTTTTGCCAAGTCATCAAATGATGATGATCGTTGTTTTTTGGAAAGTGCAAAAGTTGAAACACACTTTTGTCAACACTTTCCATCACGCTGAGGGGACATATTCTCACGATTTTCCAGTTTCTTTTGAATTTTGAATACATACCTCCTCGATATTCTCACACCTCTGCAATTTCATTCTAACTTCAAGAAATGTTCATCAAATAAAATTTCTCTTAGAATTTTTCTCTCAGGCTCAAATCTTCACCAGATCCCACGATGATGCATAGTAATCACAACTACAAGAGTAACATGTTTGATTTGAGATCTGTTACTATAGTGAGGTTGAATGGATACACAGTTGGAAACAGGAAGTCTTGAAAACGCATGCCACTTCACTAGAGATTAGCTTCTATCCTGGTGTAGGATGACGTCAAATTGGCTCGAGATCAACCTGCAGCCACACGAGGTCTACGATGGTTTAAATTATTGTACAGAATACTCGAATGAATGCAGAATATCAAATGCATAAAACATTTATTACTGTTTACATCTTTATAGTTTTAATTGGGTTTCAATTTTTTTTAAAGTAAACAATACTTTTGACAGTAAACTATATGATTTTATGCAACAGTATTCAAGACAAGGAAGATATCTTGCAAATTATGGATGCTTGCCCTTTTATTTAATGATTTTATAGACCGTATATGTTTATATGTTTTTAGCAAAACATTCAATAAAACATATTTTCGTTATCGTTAAAAACCCTTGTTTTATAAAATGAAACAAGAAAAGGCACCGACCAAAATCAGATCCAACATTGTTTACACACACTTGTCTATTCGTCTCCCAAAGCAGCTTCTTCCTTATCCCATTTTCTCATTAAAGTAACAACTCTGTCTTCGCAAGCAACATTCAACCTTTTTCAATTTGGCCTAAAAGAAAGTGATTTCAGCTCATAGACCCTCCTCAGCCTTTCTCTCCCCCCTCTCTCTCTCTATATATATATATGTATATACATGTGTGTATGTGTGTGTGTGTGTGTGCACGCGTGTGTGTGTGCGTGTGTGAACAATAGGATGTGAGAAAGATTCATGAGTGAGAGTGTATGGAGACTTTCTTTAATTAGTTAATCCATGAATAAATTAGGTGTGTGCTATGCATTTTTTGGGAAGAGTCCCCATCTTCAGTAGCGTGTGGTGTGTGTGTGTGTGTGTGTGTGTGTGTGTGTGTGTGTGTGTGTGTGTGTGTGTGTGTGAGAGAGTGTGTGTGTGTGAACCTTCCAGTGTCTAAAAGCTTTCCATAAAAAGTAAATTTAACATCAGCTGTTTTGATTTAGAATAAAAAATTAGAATCAAGGAAGAGGATTCCTCGAGGGTTATCATGATGTGCGTGACTTCGTTCTGTCATTCCCACTCTCTCTCTCTCTCTCTCTCTCTCTCTCTCTCTCTCTCTCTCTCTCTCTCTCTCTCTCTCTCTCTCTCTCTCTTTCTCTCTCTCTCTCTATTGATGCTTTCAATTTGCCTTGAAAGAAAGTGAATTTGCTTCTCATAGACCCCCCCTCTCTCTCTCTCTCTCTCTCTCTCTCTCTCTCTCTCTCTCTCTCTCTCTCTCTCTTCCTCTTCCTTGTTTGCAGTCACTCTCTATGGGTGTTTTCATATAGCTCATATGGACCTGGTGACGTTTATTGGTTGTAAAAATATGCACCAAAATGAAACGTTCAGTGGAAAAATTGATCATCTTCTTGTCGTTTTCTATATTGTCCCTTGAAATTGCGACTTGAGGCATAATTTATCCATCCATCTATCTATCGATCTATCTTTTTTATCCATCTATCTATCGATCGATATATCTATTATTATTATTATTATTATTATTATTATTATTATTATTATTATTATTATTATTATTATTATTATAATATTTAGGATCCATTGACAAGAATAACCATTTCTACGTACCATCCTATCATTGTACTTTTATAGTAAGCTAATTTACAATACTTCTAAGTGTATTTTGTTTGAAATCCAGATGCCTCAGGAAATATGCAACTGACACAGTACGTCTCCTGTCTTATGCCGGTTGGTATTTGTAATTTAATAATGTCTATCAGAATATATATATATATCATCGTTATAAATGCACATTTCTCGTTTTCCATCTCACCCCCCCCCCACCTCGTGTCATTCACTCTTATGAGAAGACTTCTTTTAGGTTATGTGTACTTCAACAAATCACACACGTCAGATCGCACTGAAAGTAATAGTTCAATATCTGAAAGGAGTGGCACTTGAACAATTTATATACATATATATATATATATATATATATAGAGAGAGAGAGAGAGAGAGAGAGAGAGAGAGAGAGGAGAGAGAGAAATAGATAACCATCAGACTTTTCAGAACATCCACCATGACCATTAAGGATACTGAACATACATTCCCCAAAGCATATACGATCATACATAATGAGGACCTCAAAAACCCACTATCTGGATTAACACTGGAGATAGCCTCATCCCTGACATTCCAAGCACCCTAACAGTCTAACACTTAACTGCTAACCATGACAACCAATGCTTAAATATGATCATCATCTGACCAATGACCAGGCACAACCAATAAAATATCCTTAACTGTTGCAACTACTTCCTGCCGAATAACCAACCATATCACCACAGATTTCTCCATAGTGAGAATACAGTAGGGACTCACCATCGAGACCCACAAGGAAACTTCTTTCTTGATATCAATTTTTGCTTCCAAAGCAAAACATCTAATGTTTAATATGTTTTCTACAGAAACCTTTAAACTACTGAAAGATACACTCATGCTATTGAAAATGGAAACCCTTCCCGAGATATGTATAGTATGACAATTAATTGATGTATGAATTAATGAACGAATAAAGTTTTCATGTAATCTTACTCCTGGAAAGTCGGCCAACACATGAACTCCAGCAAGACGAAGATCATGTGCAACAACCACATCGGAAATAAAAACACTGAGATCAAAATCGAAGACACAGAACTGGAGAAAGTAGATCACTACATCTATCTGGGACAACGAATCACCTTAAGACCCTCAAAAGAAGAAGAAACCAAGTGAAGAATCACACTAGGATGGCAAGCCTATGGCAGATCAAGCTCAATCTTCAAAAATAAGAAGATCCCATTAATCCTAAAAAGAAGGGTGTATAACCAGTGCATCCTCCCGATAGTCACTTATGGAACTGAAACATGGAACCTAACCAAGAGACAGATCCGCAAATTGAGAACTATGCAACGTATGCATGAGAGAATCATACTAGGCGTCACATGGAGAGACCACATGACAGCACAGTACATCCAGGAAAAGACATTATACAATCCATTAAAAAGCTCAAATGGTAGTGGGCTGGCCATGTTGCAAGAATGGCAGACAACCCATGGACATCGCGACTCACATCATGTATCCCCTGAGATCAAATACTGAACCGAGGCCGGCAGAATATTAGAAGGAGAAACGAGCTGGACAAATTCAGTAAGTACTGGCTCTGCGACACCCATGAAAGAGAAGTGTGGCGAATCCTGGGGGAGGTCTATGTCTAACGACGGACGTTGAAAGACTGATGATGATGATGATGATAATGATGATGATTCCCGATGAATGTTAACATTTTAAACTTTTGGACTTGCCTTTCTATATGCTTAACAAGATGTATCTACGTATCTATTTTATCTTCGGTATAATTCTTATTATTATTTTTCAATTTTACATATTTTTATCATTGATAAATTAGAATAAAATGACAAAAAAAATAAAATAGTAATTTCAGAATCTATTTAGTTTTTTTTTTGAAAGTTTCGTTTTAATCACGATAAATGATTCTAAGGTCTTTTACTCAAGAGGTTAATGGTTTTGATAATTCATTTGCTATAATATGTGTTTATAAAATATTGATTGAGGATTTCTGTGAGCTAATTTCTACTTAACTTTATGAATTCTATTTTTGGGAAACTTCCATTAAATTATTCAGGGAAGTATGGTTTAAAATACGTGGAAAATGAACTAAATACACAAAAGATATGCATAAAGATGAAGAAATGATAGATAAATCAGGGAAAATATTGTATATATTTCTATGTATCTTTGGGAAAAGGGAGATACGTCTGAAGGATCATCCTTATACATACATAGTGATTATTGGGTAGGATCGTTTGGTACTAAAAACAAACCTGGTTGGATAATCAAATTACTGGAACAAAACATACTGCCGTTGAAAATATGTTATGATATATATATATATATATATATATATATATAACATATTTGTAAGAATACATGAAGAAAGAAACAGATTTCATCCGTTGTAGATTACTCAATATTTAAACAGTAAATAGAGCTATCAATAGATATGTAAGGAGGGAGCTATATATATATATATACTGTCTTAAATATTGAGCACTGTGACCAAGCATTTACAACGGATGAAATTTCTTTCTTCTTGTATTCTTACAAATTGAATATATATATATATATATATACACACACACACACACATTGGATTGGATTCAAATAACTTTTTTTTTCGTTTAGTCATGACTTCATAGTTTCCATTAGAAAGCTCAAATGGTATTGTGCTGGCCCCGTTGCAAGAATAGCAGACAACCGGTGGACATCACGTCTCACAACATGGATCTCCTGACATCACATGCACAACTGAAGCTGGCAAAGTATTAGATGGAGAGACAAATTAGACTAATTCAGAAAGTACCCACGATAGAGACGTATGGTGAATCCTGGGAAAGGTCTGCGTCCAACGATTGACGTAATGATGATGATGATGAGGAGGAGGAGGAGGAGGAGGAGGAGGCGGATGATGATGATGATGATGATGATGATTTATGTCGTATCTTATATTTTGTGTGTCAGGATTGTTATTTTTTGTAAATATTCATTTAGTACCAACATTTTATTTTCATAATTAATAGCTTTATTCAGTACCAAACTTTCTCAATTTTGATCTTGAAAAATACAAAATGGAATCCCTGTGTTGGCGTTCTTTTGTCACGCATCACCACAATAGAGTCTTGGTATCATTACCGATTTGAATACATTGAATTTTCTCTCTTGATCCTGCTGAGTGATTGCCTGGAGGGTTGATGTATTGTGAGAAAGGTTGTAAGAGGCTGATTGTCAAATAAACAAGTTGTAATTCGCTGAACCGAAGAAGATATGTATGCATATTCTCGGTTTGTAATAAGTATTTAAATAAACAAATATTATGCTTCTAATCGCTTGGTTTTGTGAGTTAAAAACTGGAATATTATGCAATAACTATACAGTTTGTTCAAATACGTATGAACATCATTTTCTTCTAGTTTCTGCTCCTAAGTATTCAAATAAGCACAAAATCTGTTTTTGCTGCATAAGATTGTGGAGGTCATTATGGATTTCGGTAGAGCTGGGGATCTGAATTTGGTGGCTCTTCTTGATATTGATGTGAGTTCACTTTTTTAATCTCCTTCTTTTTTTTTTAATCACTTTCCTTCGTTCAATTTAACAATCTAAATTCAATTAAAAACATTTTCAGGAATGTACCATCAAGTACCACAAAACATGACTAAATGTCAACCTGTTATATTGATTGCAAAATATTTGTTTCTTCCTGCGTAATGTCCCTGTTTTCAACTCTCAGACCAAGTGATTAGAAGCAAAATGTCTGTTTTTTCCATTATCTATGACAAGTACTGTACACACACACACACACACACACACACACAGACACACACACACACACACACACATATATATATATATATATATATATATATATGATAAGATTTGATGTTCCCCACTTGGAGAATCTTCCACAAATATGGATTGCAAGCAATGTTCATTCTACTTGCTAGTGTTCACTGATAGCAAAAATGTTATTCTGTGCAGATTGTTTTCTTGTGAAAAAAAGATTGTGCGCATTGAATGTTTGTTCAAATATAAAATTGATATTTTTCCAAGATAATTTTGGCACAGCCTCATCTCCCATGGCTAATAAAACTGGTACGATTTGATATAACATACAAGTATGATTGCTAATGATTTTATTCTATTCTTTCAACTACTTGATTTAGATTTTTGTTCCATGGAATAAAAGATTAGTGAATAGTTTTTATTTTTATGTGATGAAATGACGAAAAGCATTGTTAACAATAACATCCATCGTTTCACAGATTTTATCCGTTCAGTTTCTTGAAATGGTTGAATCAGAACACGTTCAACTTATTCATTTCAAGTAACCCTTTCTGCGCATATCTATTTTCCTTTGTGCGCTGTTGCAAAAGGTCGTTGTGGAGGAATTATGGGAACTTCTGTCTTCATTAGTTTATATTATCAAATGTCAACTAAGACTGACACCAAAACTGTCTCGAAAAAGTTCTTCAGTTCTCAAGTTGAACTGGCTGGCTGTTTGTCTGTCCGTCTGATTGGCTGGATATATATATATATATATATATATATATATATATATATATATATATATATATATATATATGTGTGTGTGTGTGTGTGTGTGTGTGTGTGTGTATTATGAAGTGGTCCGACAGAATGTTGATGAAAGACATGCAGTCATAGGAAGCATATGTCCTCTCACTCCGCCTTTCGCAGACCAATCTTGTTTCAAACTAAATGTTACAGTCATATACAGATACCTCCCCTCCCACTACTATTAAACAACCAAACAACAGAGAGACATCCCCGTTACACCTTTCAGCATCAAAACATGTAAACAGCTAAATTTGAATCGTGATCCGCTGAAAATTCTTCAACTTCCAATCGTCATTTCCATCAACTCACACACACACACACACACACACACATACATATATATATATATACATATATATATATATATATATATATATATATATATATATATATATATATATATAATATTAGGAATTTATAAGCATTTATTGTTATTCTGCCGGGTTAAATAGCCATTTCTCTCTCTCTCTCTCTCTCTCTCTCTCTATATATATATATATATATATATATATATATATATATATATAAACTATATAAATATGGTAAAAACCCAACTCTGTGTTAAAAAACGAATCAACAGCCATGGTCTGCTTAGCCATTCTCTTAATTAACTACTATCCCACCTACGACAATTCACAGACCACTTTTTAAAAACGCCAGTTTTATGTATTATCTCCTCAATTCTCAACAAAGCCTGATTTGAATGAAATGTCAGAATAGAGAATCATTTGTTATAGCAAACCTTCTAATATTGTCATTTCACTTTCATATACACATGATATTAGGATACAATGATTAAAACAAAGAATTTATTCCCCTTCGGATGATTTTTCCGAGGCCAGAAATCCCTTACGAAAATTTTGATTTTGAAATCTTCCTCTTGAATTTGATTTTTTTTTAATTCAGTTATTTTTTTAAAATTTGAGATGTCTTCAAATAGTCTTCTTAAGACTTTCTTAGTCTTACAAAAAAAGAAATTTTGGATTGAGTTTTATGAAGTACTTTTTTTCTTTTACTTTAGTTTTTTTTTTGTTTTTTTTCAGCTTCATCTCGCAGGATCGAACATTCTTTTTTTTTGGTCATCTTCAATTTGCGAAGCAGGTCTCTTTTGGGTCAATCCATGGAAGTGCAATGCAATGTACTCAAACAGCCTAATTAAACTTCAAATTACATACTTGGGCTTTATTTTAGTTGCTAATGCTTCTAAATACGACATTTATATGGAATTTTAGGTGTTTTTAAACGCTCCAAACCATTTTTGTGGCACAGCAGGCATTCCGTATAAATTTCATATTGATTTATTTTTTAGTTTTTGAATAAGATTATTGATTTTTTGTAAGGGATTATTATCGTATAGGTCCAGCCTTAGTGTGCTTGTGTATTTCTGCTGTCTCCAAAAGATCATACATGGTGAGAAAAATACGGAATTTTCTTTCATTTCTTTCTTTCATTCTTTCCTTCCTTTCTGTTCATACTGCCTTTCTTTTCCTTCATCCCTTCTCTCTTTTCCTTCTTCTTCTAAGTCCTTTTGTTTCTTCTATTCCTTTGTCTTTGTATCCTTTCGTTGTTTCTCTCTTTCCTTTTGTCTTTCTTTTGCTCCTTACCTTCTTTTATGTTTTCTTTACTTTCCCTCCCCTCTCTTTATTTTTCTTTTCTTCTTTTTTTTCCTTTCCATTCTTTCTTTCCTTTTGTCTTTTCCCCCTTTCTTTCGTTATTCCCTTCTTTTCTGTTGTCCTTCCCTCCTTTCCTTTCTCCTTTCCTTCTTATCTCATTTCTTTTTCCTCCTTTTTCCTTCTTTTCCTCCTTTTTCTCCTTTTCTCCCTTCCTTCTTTTGTTCATCCTTTTCTTTTCCCTTCCTCCCTTACTTTTCCTTCTTTCCTTTCTTTCTCTGTACTCCCATTTCCTCCTTCACTTTCTTCCCATAGAAACAGTCAACCAAAACTGTCACCAAAACTGTCAAAATAGGTTTCTTCAGTTATCACGTTAGTCTATCTGTCTGGCTAAGTGACTGTATTCAAGAATGAATGAAGATCACTGGAAAACAAAACACCTACTTCTTATCATGTTTACAAAAAAGACTTTGTTTTCCTAACCCCTTTCTCTAAAATAGGTTCTTTGTGGGAAGGATTCAATTTGCAATGTAAGTTTATGCTCAATTGGCTCCAAGCGAGTTGACGGTCACATTCATGCTTGTTTCTTTGAAAATTCTGACCTTCTAGTTATCCAACAAAGGACGAAGGGGAAGTAACTAATTCATTATCCACGCCTTTATTTCCAATTGTTTAATTGATCACCACCAATGCAGCATGCTATCTAAAGATGTTGGTCACATGACAGTACTATTGAGTGACTAACCAGATCTTTCCTCGTTTTCCTTCTTTTTTTCTTCCTTCCTTTCCTCAAAGATTTCCACAAAGCAAACTAATTACAAAGGTCACAGGATCCACCATAAAAACTCTTGTGCCAGAAAATCTACTTCATTATCGTCGGTAATTAGAACCAGCGAGACGTTATTCAACCAATATATTACAATTCACTGTCGATAATTAATGGCATAGCTGTGTGGTTAAGCCTGTAGGGCAGACAATTAGAGGCTCGGTATCAGGGTTCCTAGAAGTCTTCAACCGTACAAAAGCAAATTTGTACGGCCTTGGAACCAAATCAAGTGGCTTCAGTACCAAAATAACCAAATCTTGCTTTAATAACTATTTGGGGAGCATTCGGATATTCTTAGTCGAAAATGACCAAAGAGACCCCCAAAAAGATTTTTTTTTCAAACAAAAAAAAATCTTTTAGGTGGTCCCAAGTGGTGCACTCATACAAAATTTCAATGTTGTAGCCCCGAATATCTGACCAGGAGCGCCTAGAGCCACACGTACAGACGGGAAAAAAGGCTGGTTAGTCGGGTGAATAAATTATGAGGCTACAGTGATCTGATTTGAAAAATGTGTGCATATGTCTGCGTGTATATGTGGATGTGTGCTCCAAGATAGATCGACAAGTGGCCATTGAACATTTACATATTAGTTTGCACACTAGGCATTACCGTGTCAAGTTTGAAATTGTCTGGATCAGCGGTTTTTGGGAAATATAATAAAGATAAAAACTCCAGTTTATAGATCTTCTATCTAAAATTATAGTCTTGATTTAGAAGTTTGAATATCTAAATTGGCAATGGATCTAAATTTAGATATGAAATACCTAAATCTAAGAAAAGGAATCAATCTGAAGCTGTAGTTTCGAACGATGGATGGAACATTATTTTACATAACGAGTATGGTAGGTTGCTTCACATACCATGAAGTCCGTCCACTTTCAAACATGCGCTTTTGGAATGGGCACTTCCCTTAGTAACTTAAAATTCATCATAATACTAGGCTTACTGGAGAATGGATTAATATACATATTTTTTCATGTCTATCGTTCACGTGTATTTATGTTCTGTCATATTCGTTTTTAAGGGATTGTTATCCTTTATGAACTTTCGTTTAGAACCAACTCTTCATTTTCGGAACCAAATAGATTCGTCCACTTCCAGATCTGCACAATTTTATTCAGGAAAAGTACCAGATGGCAACCCTGTCCTATACAAATATTTTCTGGTGTTGAGACTGGGAACTTCGAAGTAACAAGAGAAAAAGTTTTTTTTTTTTTTTTCAATCCAGTGGCCCATGGAAATGGAGGATAACAAGACAGCACATTATTTTAGAGACAAAACAGGTGTCAGAGATATCATGAAAAATCATTAAAAAGTTCTAATGGCGACAGGGAACTATGTTGCGGGAAGGTCAGTGATCTGTAGGACATCATGATTCACAACGTGGTTCCCTTGACTTCAAATGTGAAATTGTGTCCGACCAAAACTAAGATGATGGGATGACGAATTCAGAAGATACCTTGATGCTTGGGAGGGTAGAGAACTTGGGAAAGGTCTATATCCAACAACAGACCGTAAAAAGTTAGTCAACTGTTTGGATGGGATGCACAAAGGAAAAAGGGGTGTAACTAGTATAGACGCTGTACACGATAAAAGCGTAAAGCGTAAATTGTGCAGACAATTTGGAAAAATGGGAGACTTTTTACTTCTTATTTACATGAGTTTGTATAGAGAAATACTGTTAGAAATGACGAAGTAAATTCATTTAATCTTTCTATGATACTAACTCCAACTGTAGATTCAGTTTAGTGTTGCAAATATGAAAGAAAATATTTGATCTTCCGTTCATTACAAATCCAATCCTAACCACCAACCATAACTCTAAACACTGAACCTAAATTATATCTTCTGTAACAGCAGTTAATGAAGTTTTAAATGATCAAGTTTTCTGCTGTTTGTTCCGTGATTAGTAGTTAACTTCCTTCTTTCTTTGCTAACCACGTCGAAACGACTACCAAAGGTTGTTCGTGATGATGATGATGATGATGATGATGATGATGATGATGATGGTGGTGGTGGTGGTGGTGGTGGTGGTGATAATGATGACGATGATGATGATGGTGGTGGTGGTGGTGGTGGTGATGATGATGATGATGATGATGATGATAGCTGGTGGAAACGCTTCCCGTAGAGACTTCCTTCCTGCACTGATAGAAATCAGTCTACAAATATTGGACTGTCCCCAGGCATCAATTTCCACAACGATTTACGAGGCGAAAAGATAATCCTTTCTTTCTGAATAGTCAATCTTTTTTTTGGTATACTTGTTCAACTCTGGCTGTGAAAAAAAAATGACGATAATAATCAAGCGATTTTGCAATTACATTGTGCTTATATCAAAAACATTATGTTGCTCAGAATTGTCTCGTTTACGTCCAATACTTCCTGAATATCAAACTACAATGAAGGTAAAATTAAGTAAAGATAAAATTTATCGAGTTTAACGTAAGATAAAATTCTATTTCTGAAGTTACGTCAACAGACGTCACTGATGACGTAACTGCGACAGAAAACAAATGCTGAATATTATGTGAGTGTATAGGCTATCTTCTCTGACACAAAGATATATGGGTGATATACATAAAAAGGACTGAATTCGCTACAGCAGTAGTGCTCTGTGAGCCAAGATTACTAACCACTATACCACGGCAAGGCTCCAAGATTATATTAGGCTGTTACATGTGAAATGTCGTTTTTTAATAATAAGTTGGAGGATGATATAGACAAGAAAAATGGTAAGTATTTAATATAAATATGACCGAGTTGAAGCAATAACCTTTTTCCAACGATCCTCTAATGATGATATACCATCTTAATAAGATTATTCGGGTTTTGTAATCATAAATCCAATAAGAGCACAAATTATGGCTTTCCTATTATTGTATTTTTTATTACGGATCTGAGGCTCAAATTGCTTTATACGACGATTATCTGTAAGAAAAACGTCAGGTTAATAATTACGATACAGCAAAATTCTACGTCACAATTCGGTAAGCCTAGAAACGATCAGCGAAGAGGTGTGGAGTCATACACAGTCATGGAGTATTTTATTTAGTTGAAATAGATCTATTTTTTCTAAATTATAAACCTTTCCTATCGTCTTGAGATAACCTGATTGAAGTCCTAGAGACTCTAAAAAATGTGCAAACGGTTGGCCGTAGATCGTTAGCTGTTACTGTCGATATTTCTCCATCATTAAGAACAGGTTTGGGCCTCCTTACAGATTCATTATTGGCATTCATATTTTCGGACGTGAACCTATCGAGCCAATGTTGAACAGTTCTCACATCAACGAAACTCAGTATTAAGGTCCAATTCTAAATTTCAGATGTTATTATGATTATATTGGGTTCTCTCTAGGGAAGGTGATCCCGATTGCAAATTGTGAAGTTTCACATCCTTGCTCACCCAATGTTTAAAAACTGCGCTCAAATAAAAAGAAATCGAAGAATTAATGAAATACAAACGATAAAAATGATTAATTAGTATCCACCACAATGGCACACATGACATTAGAAACAGCACCCAAAGAAATTGAAGAATTGATAAAAGAAAAATAATTAAATAAAATGATAACGTTTAAAATTGAAATCGGATACACTATTCACATGGTTTCCGATGACACAATGTATGAAATATTTACCTTTTGTTTGTATCAATTCAAAAGAGAAATTAAAATTAATGACGAAAGCAATCAAAATGCAATCGTAATAACGTTTAAAATTGAAAACAGGGAGTTAATGCTATATTTTGACAAGAACGGAATCTACACTTTGATCTTAAATTAAATCATGGTCATTTTGCAAGAATATCAGACGACTGCTGAACATTACGACTCACAATGGGGATCCATAGAGATCATATGCTAAACTGTGGCCAACAGTATATGAGATAGCGTGACGAACTAGACGAGAAAAATTGACTCGTCGAAGCCTATCATATCGAGGACCGTCGAATCTTGGAGAAGGTATATTTCCAACGAAAGACGCTAAAGGAACGACGTTGATGATGAATGAATATAGCCACCTTTTTTTTTCCTGAAATTAATTTTGAGGAAAACAGAGTACGCTTTTGGGAAGCACCAAATGCTGTTCAAAAGCAAGAAGGGTTAACGTCTTCTTTCTATTCTATATTTCCTTCGATTTGATGTTTTAAATAAGCATTTCTTATTTTCCGATAAAATACTCTTTTATTTCATCTTAACAAATAACCGGCTTTAGGCAAAAAATAAAAACTCAAAATACCCGAAGAAATAAATTCCTACAAAACTACACTTAACTGGATATTTACCCAATCATTCAAAGAAAGGAAAAGGGAAACGATGAAACAGAAAAAGGAAAGGAAAAAGAGAGATAGAAAGAAAAAAGGAAGAAAGATAGAAAGAAAGAGAAAAAGGAAGAAGAAAATGAAAGGTTAATATTTTTGAAAATTCGGCTGAAATAGTTGCATTTTTTTTCTATCTAGGTATGAGTCACGTGTACATCCCTAAACGTTTATGATATAAACTTGAAATTGTGCGCACATTCTCTCTTCAATAAATAGGAAGGCATTTTTTTTTTGTTTTTGAAAATTCGGTTAAGTGGCTTAAATGGTTGTATCTCTCTATCTATGAATGGGTTATGTGTACCGGCTGCACCAATGTGGTCAGAGTGGAGTTTGACCTTGAAGCAGTCGGTGTTGTTGTCAAACTGATTTTTTACTTCTTTCCTTGCCTAACAATATTGATAATTCCAGACTTCCGGTTAAGACTGAATAGTGAAAAGTTTCAAATGATGGATAGAGAGAGGGAGGGTAAACGAGAGGCAGATTCTATTTCTACGTCATCGGTCATCGATCAACGAAAGTGGGTAAGAAAGGAAGAAAGAAAAAAAAAGAAATAGAGGAAAAGAGAAAACAAAATAAATAAAAATAGAAAGAGAGAAAAAGAAGGGAAAGAAAAATGGAAAGCTATGGGTGCTAGTTTTTTAGTTAGCATCTAAATTGCCTCAAATTATATCTGGAGTGATTTTCATGCCATTTATCTAAAAAAGATATCTAGATAAAGGCCCTTTTCATGGCCAAATTTCAAGATATTTTTTGAGTTAAAGGAAAAATGTTTCCACAGAAATCAAAATAATTTGAAAACGTACAAATTTCCGTCAGAGAGGAGTTTGACCCTAAACCAACCATTCTCGTCCCACTTATAAGCTTAGATTCCAATAATGTTGATGGACAAACCGAGGTTAGCTCAGCCTGGCACAGATCCACCTAAAAGAAAGGTTGTATCATTCTTCCAATAGGAAGTGGAGAAGTCAATGTTCAAACTCAGGTGAATGCTAGAATATCGAATACTGATTTTTCACTTGGAAGATGGACACAATATAATCTTTTCGTTCTCTATTGAGCTTGGTTCTGTTCTGGACTAGACTAAACATGGAAAATGTCCATATTAGAAATTGTAGATTTTACCTATTGAAAATTGAATGCTGTTCAACTTTAGTTCCTGTTTTAACGGCAGATTCATTCATCGCCAGTTTGCACTGAAATCAAGAAAATTTTTTTTAAGATTCGTCCACGCATCTTAATATGAAGCTTCCCAGTCTGTCAGCCGGTCCCAGTTAAGTTAAACATCAGAAAAAAGAAAGAAAAACATATATGACGTCATTGAAAGAACTCATATTTGTAGATAACGTATCAAGGGTTTTTCCAGTTTTGCGAAGTACAATTTGTTATTAATAGCTAAAACCATCGTAAAAATGACTGCTAAACCTTTAAATTTTAAGCAGACTTTATTAAAGCTATTGTATGAACTTATTCAAAACCAACGTATGGAATAACGATACACTAAGAACAAATAATTGATTAAAATGATGCATTCACTTCAATTCTAACTAACCAATTGTTTTTTGAATAACCATATTTCCTGGTGAACCATCTTCATTTCCATCTTCTTCCTCCTTCTGATATTATTACCACAGCTTGTGATTCAATTACTGCTTCGTTAAGAATACCTTTGAAATCAGAAATTACAGATATACATGTAAGGATATTGGACTCAACGTTGAACTTATGGTTCTTGTTTTATCATACCTGATTTTCCACCATTCAATTCATTATCTTCATACTTTCTATGTTTTAAAAATTCTTTGCATCTTTTTTGATAGATCCAAAAGATGCCATGATTGAAATAACCTGCGACTAAACTGAGCTCTTTGATTACTAATTGGCATCTTTGGTTTATCACAAATGGTTTTCTAACACGCTTTATTCGTTTATTTGAGGCAATGAATAACTAGATTAAGATGGACAACTCCCATATTTAAAGCATTTCTATTGCATTCATCTGGCCCGTTGTTTACCCATTCTGAAACGATCCGACACGCAGAGTTAAAAACGATGTCTACTTCTGTTATGAACCAATCAATATTGACTTGATCTCCTTCCTTCCTCCTTAGCGTGTCCTGATGATTGTAGTTCCAGTTAACTAATAAAAAGCCTCTTGAAATATCATTTTTCTTGGTCAAAGAAAGCATTAATATTTGATTTTGAGTAATGTACACGGGCTAGTGGTCACGCACATACCCGACATTATGATGAGAGAATGTAAATCATCACTGTAAAAAAAACGGAAGAAGCTCTTCCAGGGCCCCTTTCGTCGAGTCTTTGCTTTGACTGAAAACAATTAGAGTATTCCCGGGTCAGCAAGTGTTAGGTTTCCCCACAGACTTTTTTCTTTCTCTTTCAGATAACTCCTTCGAAGTTTTAAGTAAGGTTTTAATTTTCTAGAAAATAACATAAAGTTTATCGTTAGACTAGAAAATTATTTTTGCGCATTTGAAGCAAATTCCTGACTGTTGCGATTCAATATTCCCTTTTATGAATACCTTAACGTTATTTTCTTGCAATTAAAACAAATTAAAACAGGTCAGGTTATTTACTCAGAAGAAACCGTCACGTGACCAATGACCTTAAGCTACATGCCGAGTGGATGTGATGAAATAAAAAACCGTAAAAAGGGGTGATCAATGAATAAGTTACTTCTCTCGCATTTCGATGGGCAATGATCACTGAAAAAGTATGAATTTCCAAAAATACCAGTGTGAAAGCTGCTGGGTACAAATAAAGGGGTCAATTTAGAGAAAAATTAAAATTACAATCTGAACTCACTTATAAAAACCCATACAGGGTGGGAAGATTTTGAAAAAAAATTCTAGACATTGTAAAGAGTAAATGTTTAAATTTCCAGTCTAGCTCTATTGGTTTGGCCTGTACGCGTGATACATGCATACAAACATACATAGCCAGCCAGTCAGCCAGCCAGTCAGCCGGACCAACATAGAAACTGAAGAAATATCTTTGTACTATTTTGGAGAGAGTTTGGTTTGACGGTTTGTAATTTCAAAGATATTTAAATTATTGAATAAAAACAGAACCATTCCAGAAGTGATAATCATAATCTGTCCATGTTCGAATTGGTACCCTGCCAACTACTCCTTCCATAAGGGGCAGATAACCTGTACCTGCTTAACTAGGTTTCAATTTTTATGAAATTCATAACAAATGAACGAACGAATTGAACCATAAAATAGATATTATTGTAGCAGTGTTTCCTGCAAATGATAGAATTAAAGGAGTCTGCTGTACGTCACGCAGATTCTTCCAAAATTTGATTAGCGTTTCTATTTTTATTTTTCTGATTCGATTAACAAACCGACAAAAATCGATTTACAGCGGATGATTCTAAGATATTTTTTTTTCATTTTATTCACGCTGTAGTTGTGACGACAAAACCAAAGTATTGCATGCAACACTTGGAAAAAAAACAGATACGTCAGCAGAAGTGAGTCTTCGTGTTGTAATATTATTTATCGGGTGATGTATTCTTTTTCTTTGAATTCATGTGCCAAGAAACGTGTTAGTCATGTTGCTAAACTCCCACTGAGTTGACTCCATTTTCCTAACCTCACAACAATGACAAGTTCAGTGAAAGGTTCAAGTAAAAAGTTCAAAGGGCTGGATCGAGAGAGAGGGAGGAAGAGAGACAAATTCCATCCCTTCGTCATCAATCAACCGAAGGATGAAAGAGAGAAAAAGGTAGAAGGGAAAAAGGAACAATGAAAGAGAGAAAGAAACGAAGAGAGAAACGAAGAGAAAGACAGGGTGGAAAAGAAAAATAAAGAGAGAATGAGAAAAAAGAAAGCTATGGACGCTAGATTGAATTATCTGGCATCGCTAAACTGATTCTTTAATGAGAATGTATTACTTTTTCCTTATTTTTTTAAATCTCTACTGTGATTCCTTTTTTGTTTTTTTGTTTTTCTTCTCAACTCTTCTCAGTCCTAACCACCTATTGAGGGAATTCAAAATTTTGCATATACACTCTCTTCAATGAGTCAGGAAAACATTTGTTTTTGTTTTTTGAAAATTGGAGTTTGACCCTGAGGCAGCCAGTCTTGTAATTTATCGTTTGGTACGTTCTTTTCCTTTACTTTCAAGTGTCAAAGAAAGTGTTAGTCGTATTTTCTTCCCTTTTTTTCCAATTTCGGAATCTTTTGAGCCAGGATTTTCCGGAGTCACTAAAATGCCCATCAAACATCTGGTCTTTTATGATCTTAGTTACGTTATGCTGGGCTCGTTGGTTTCGCTTAAGACCTTGGACATGGTATACCATGATATAGATGAGGTAATCTGATTTTTTAAAGTCGTATTTTGGAGTAATTGAATAAATAACAAATAAGTATTGATCAATTACCTTTTATTTCATTTGTCTAATATTTCGCTAACCTTAAACGAGAAGCTTCATTATCTATTCAAATAAATTTATCGTGAGGTTATCATGAAAAAAAGTACCCAATGAAAACAAGTTTTGCAGATGTAGTAGAGGTTGGCATTCAAGGTGTGAGTATACTAGAAATGTTTTTACTC
>OY735204.1:512500-585000 GCA_963457665.1 Thysanoteuthis rhombus | reverse complement strand
ACTGAAGAAACATACGTGGAAAGTTTTGCATTTCTGTTTCAGAAGAACTCCAATTACAATAAAAGTTCAAAATTCTCATCATCTGTACCGATGCACTTAACGACACATTTTTGTGGAGGTCTTTTCAGTGTATTTGCTTTTTGAGGCTTCGGCGTCCCTTTTTACAGAGTCCCACGCCTCCCTAAATGAATTGTCAGGAATTTGTATGCTAGAATCGACAATTCTTTGAGTGTGGTGATGGGTTGTCTTGGGGTTATGAGCGTAAGCTGCGTTTTTAATATGCCCAAAAGAAAGAAAACTTTAAGTGTAAGAAAACACATTTTTCGTTTGCTCACCATGGTTCTTCATATTCGTCGAATTCAGAGATCAGCAACTTCATTTTGTAAAGACGAATTTCTGATTTGTTCAGTTTTGCCCATGGCCCACAAGTATATTGCATCATATCTTACATAAAAAATTGCCCTCGAGGCCTATAAATCTAAAATGTTTACTCTGCAAATAAAATTAATATAGAAAGCCGCTGAGATAGTTTATATCCGTTTATTCATTCATATACAGTCAATTCAATAGCTGTTGTGGTCGTTCGTTGACTGCAGTAAATTTTTAAATGTAAGTTGTTGTAGCAGCAATAATCTGCCTTTTCAAATTAATGTCCAAAAGACGACTTCTTTGAGAAAATTTGAAGTTTTTCATGCATGAAAAGAGCTGACATAAAAAAAATAGGCAAACGTTTTTCTTACAAAATGTCCATTTCATTGAGTAAACACAGGACAATTTATCGAAATCCACCGATTAATTTTGAGTAGAATTTTAAAATCTGGGTACATCGACACATGTCGCGATTTTACGACCCCTGAAACTCAATCGGAGGTTTATCTGATAAACAACTGAAAGAAAAAATATCCAATTAACTATTGTAAAAAGATTATATATATTATAATCATATTATTGAAGTCCAGGCGTCCGGGCAAGAGGATGACCTAACTGGCGTTGGATCGGGGCTGTGACAGAAACGCCCAAGTCCGAGGCAATGTTGCTAATTCGGAAGGGTTTTTTTTTTCGAATTTCGAAAACTGGTGTCACCAATTAATGAGAAGTTTGGGTGTTGCTTTATTTTTTTTCAAATTTGGGAGTCCACGGTTTCTGATTTAGATATTTATTTCTTACTTTTTCGAAATAGAGAGTGATTACTAGATTTGAAAAAAACATATGAATTGATAACACTGGTCCCCGGCTTGTCCTTCACGGAGGCAATCCACCCAGCCATCGACCAACGCCTACGCACTATCCCACCTCAAGAAGGAGAAAACATCTTTATTTGAGAAAATAACAGTCATTCGAAACACAAGCACTGTTGGGGGGGTGACCTTACTTAAACAGTGTTCTTCAGTCCAACTCTCCAAAAATATTACAAGTACAAAACAAACGTTTCTTACTTATCGCTACATATATTTTTTTTAAATAAATTCAAATAAAAATTGGATAAAATTATTACTTCCTAGTAAAATGCAATTAGCTTCAGTATGTGGTATTAAGTCTCACAATGAAAACATTAATTCACAGATAATTTAATGAACCAGCTTAGCTGTGCTAGGGTCAAACACCTTCGCTTCATCGAAATTTAAAAGGTAAACAAATCAAAATTCATTTCTCCATACAATCTTATTCCAAAGCTACGTATCCCATTTCAATTCTTTCATTAGTTGTTCCTGTAATAAAACAAGTCAAACTGAGTTAGAAGAGTTCATTCGTCATCAGTTTTTTCTTTCATCATCATCATCATCAGTCTTTTAGCGTCCGTCGTTGGACATAGACCTTCCCCAGGGTTTGCCACACTTCTCTATCATGGGCGTCACGGAGCCAGTACTTCCTGAACTTGTCTAGCTCGTCTCTCCATCTAACATTTTGCCGGCCTCGGTTGCGCATGTGGTCTCGGGGAATCCATGTTGTGAGTCGCGATGTCCATCGATTGTCTGCCATTCTTGCAACATGGCCAACTCACCGTCATTTGAGATTTTTTATGGATTCTATGATGTCTCTAACTCTTGCCTTTTCCCGGATGTACTGTGCTGTTTTGTGGTCTCTCCATGTGAGGTCCAGCATTATTCTTTCATGTGCACGTTGCATGGTTCTCAGCCTACGGGTCGGTCTCTTGGTTGAGTTCCATGTTTCAGCTCCATAAGTGACTATTGGGAGGATGCATTGGTTATACACCCTTCTCTTTAGGATTAATGGGATCTTATTATTTTTGAAGGTTGAGCTAGCTCTGCCGAAGGCTTGCCATCCTAGTGTAATTCTTCGCTTGATTTCTTTACATAGCTCTTATTCGTGCCGTCCTGACGTCACTTGTTTTAGATGGAGTCATTGTTATTTGGGGGACAAATGGAAATAAAGTCAAAACACAAATAGTAAGCGTTTGACAATAGCATTTTCAAAACAGAAATTCAATTATTACAAACAAAATATCGAGAACTCACAAACGTGAGTTGACACATATCACATCACTCTTTCTTTTCCCCCTCTCTCTCTGTCTCTCTCTCTATCTATCTATCTATCTATCTATCTATCTATCTATCTATCTCATTCATGTCCTAAATTCAATTCTTAAATTCCAATGTCAGACGAATTTCTGATAATGAAGTCAACTCCAATATTCCCGTTTGATCAGAAAGGAGAAATTCGCATCAAGAAGATTCAGGTCATATTAGCTCTCCAACCAGAATTGAGAAGAAACACTTGGTCTATTGTTGAAATAATGAATAATTCCTACATACGTGATAGATGAAATAAATAAATAAAACATATTATTGACTTCCCTATTTCTTCCATCCATCCCCCGTATATAAACCCAAACAATACGCACATACATTGCTTCAAACAAAGCATCATGAAGACGCTGCCTAGCTTGGGAAATATCGACCCAACCACACACAACATCTGCTGAAAAGTCCAGTCTGCAAATGCTGTGTAAAAAGACTGTGTGATATAAATCAGTCGACATTCATATCAATCCAATCCGAGTCTGATTGTTCAGCCAGCAATCAACTGCAGCTTCAGTGACCATTCACCAAAAAAAAGGCCAACAATTCATTCTGGACTCTCTGTCCAGACGTTGACCGGTCGTCATTGGCTAATCGGATGTTAGAAACCGTCAACTAAAACAGTTAACCAAAACTGTCAACGTAAGTTTCTTCAGTTTTGAGTGATTCTTCCTGGCTGTCTATCTATCTATTCATATATATATATATATATATATATATATATATATATATATATATATATATATATATATATATGTCATGTGTACAGGTCACACTAAAAGAGTCAGAGTGCTGAAAATTTAAAGATTTACTATCTCATTATGTCAAGAAAATTGCTGTTTTTTTGTTATTTCCCCCCCTTAAATAGCTTTCTAGTGGCGGTTCAATTTGCAATGTAATTTTATGCTAATCCAATCCCTTAGTTTGTATCCGACAGCATTCACGCTCGTTTTTCTCGAAAACACTGATTTAGGGATCACTGTCCAATAAAAGGCGAGAATAGTGACATGTTTATTGATCATCCACTTCTCCAATCTTTTATGACATCGGTCAAGTGACGGTCTCTATTAAGTGATTAACCAGACCTGGGTTTTTTTTGTATTGATACGGGAGTGTCTGGTTTTTCCTAATGCAGCAATAATCATTTCTTCTCTCCTTTTTATTTGCATACATAGACTCGCATTCAGGGGTGTAGCTGTTGGGGAAGGGCTTTCTCAAAACGACCCCCGCCGAGCCCACAAAAGCTCCATAAATAAATAATAGTTCACGTACTATATTTCTACTGACATTATACAATAACAAGGATATTTTTGTTCATACATGAATTGCATAAATAATAAATCAGACTAAGCAGTTGTTTGAGGTTGATTTTTTTTTCACCAATTAAGTGGTAGAGCGTGTCTATTTACTGAAAATATTCCTCATCAAATATCACTAAATGTCAGAGAGGGCTTCATGTAGCCAACCCCTTCCGATTGGGACCCCCATATTTCAAGCTATATCTAGTTAGGCCCCTACTCGAACAACGTTTTTCCATATCTAAAATGAATAGATCACTGGATGTATAACTAAAAACCAGCGACCTCTCGCCATGGAGCAGTGGCTAGCAAGCAGATCTCGAAGACCGTTACTACATAAGTGACTACATAGATCAGCTGTTAGGGGTGTATAGTTGGTAACGGCTCGGACAATGGAATCGGTGAGCCAAGTTCAAAACCTGGTTTATGTTCACTCTGCACTAATGCCCTTGGGAAAGGCATGAATCCATCTCTTCCCTTCCCCAATATTTGATAAAATAGTAGGGAAGATTGGGATCTTGAGCCTGAAGGCAAACATTCAGGGTGTGGTTTAACACCCAATATTCACAGCTCCTCTTGTCAAGTTGGTGCCAGAAGTATCGCTTTCTTCATCAACAAAGCTGAGGGAGGGTTCTGTCAATCTGGCTTTCCAGGATCTCCATACGCTTCACCCAGGCATGCTCCTACGAGGGAATATTCCATTGTCTGTAGAAATAGAACAGAAGCCGTTCAGACCGGCTGTCATTGTTGGTTTATTGGATTTTTTTTTAATTTGCTTTTTGTTGTCAAACTATCGTCAAAATTTGAACTTGACTACTGAGAGTAAAAGTGAACATTCGTCTACAGTTATCTGAAATCACAAACAAGTGATCAGTAGCCGGCTATCTCTCCCGACTGAGCCAACTGAAAAATCTTCCATATCTCTGAAAATCTATCTTACAGATACGCATGAACTTGATTTATTTGAATAAATAAAAGCAGTTGTACTAAAGATATATTTGTTTTAAATTCTTCATTTGTTATACGTACGATTCAAAAGTTGCAACAATTAAGTTAGTTTGACCCTGCAGCGTCGGGCTTGATAATTCATTTGCTTGTTTTATCATTGATACGAGTGTCTGGATTTTCCTAATGTATTTCGTTTTTTCTTTTCATTTGCATAGACACGCATGACTTCTTTTTCCACATGTAAAACTGAATGTCACAATAAAGTCACGTAGATCAAGGATTTATCCATCAGCAGCAGCTGCAGCCATTACAAGTCTACTAACCTTAGCCATGTTTTACCAGCAAACCTTTCCATCTCATCCTTCCATCTCTGGTGTATTTTTTCTTTTCCTTCTGCGTTCACTATTCCATGGACATCAATTGGTTATTCTTTTGCTCTATTTGATATCATCTCTTCTTGTTAAATGCTCAATCCATCTCCATTTTTGTTGCTTCATTATTTTTGTGTAATATTCTTCACCTTAGTCCTTCTTCTAATCCATGTCAAGATCTTAGAGTAATCTCAAATATTGCTCTTTCCATGGTTCTTTGTACAATTTTGAATAAGTTCTCAGTTCGAAGGGGTCGATCAATATCAGGCTGAGGGTCGATCAAAATTTTCGGGGTTATTTCTGAAATATCCTATTATACCTGCATATTCGCCTTTTTGAGAGCTGGTTCTATACCAGTGAACTTTTGACGGAAATATCAATATAGTGAAACCAATATGTTTATTGGTGTGTTACTTGTGTCTGTGTCCATCTGTTCTATATACAGCGTTGCCGACTTAGAACATTTTCTTGCTAAATCGAGCACGATAACGTGACAAAAAGTACAAAATGCGCTATAAAAGACTCCTACTCATTTCATGACCATTTCTAATTGCTAAAATGGCTAGAGTAACCTAAAATATCTAAAGAATAGCTGAAAAAAATTGATTAAAATTGCTGGAAAATAGCGCTAAATGTTGAATTTTCGTGCTGCCGTAACAAGAAACGCGCTTAATTTAACGCCAAAGGTGCTAAATTAGCAACACTGAACATAGAACCCCGATTTGTCATTTATTCATTAGTCATATATTACGCCCTGTCATGGAATAGTAAGTGGCATCAAGAGGGAAAATGACGTTCGTGAGTTTCCTTGGAAGCAGGCGAGATGCGACAATAAAATTGGAAATAATGAGAAGAACAGATCTAGTTAGTCATTCAATAGAAACTGTCACCTGATCAACGTCTTTTGGCAGCATGTCGTGTGATCAGTTGAAAAAATGAGTGATCAATGGATTAGTTACTTCTTACGCCTTTTGTTGGTTAGTAGTCGCTATAGGGTAAGATTTTCTTGAAAAAAAAATAAGCATGGATACAAACTAAGGAATCAATTTAGAAAAAACGTACATTACAAATTGAACCCCCTCCCTAAAAAAACTATACATGGTGGAGGGGTAAAAGAAACAAAAACATCTATACACAGTAAAGAGTAAATATTCAAATTTTCAGCCCTCTAGCTACATTCATGCAGCCTGTACGCATGATACATGAATGCATAAGTAGCCAGCAAAATCAACTTAAAGACTGAAGAAACCTTTGTTGACAGTTTGGGTCATGTTTTGGGGTTGACTGTGTCTAACATGGACGATATAATTGGTAGCGTTTAAAATAGCTTGAACTGACGTTTTCTGTAGCTTTTTCTGTCGACTGGATTATTCTCATTATCATCAGCAGTAGCCATTTAGCATCCGTTATTGGACATAAACCTTTCCCAGGTCTCTATTATGGGCGTTGCAGGGCCATTACTTTCTGATCTTTTTAAAATCGTCACCAGTCTTATGTATTGCAGGCCAAAGTTCAGCATATGATCTCTAGGGATCCACGTTATGATTCGTGATGTCTGTCATTCTTGCCACATGACCAGCCCATTGCCATTTGAGTTTCCAAATGAATTCTATCATGTATCAGACTCTTTTTTTCTCCCTGATATATTTTGCTGTCTTGTGATCTCTCCGTGTGTGGTTGAGCATGATTCTTTCAGGTGCATGTTGCATACTTCTCCGTTTGAGGTTCAATCTTTCGGTAAGTGCCATGTTTTAGCCCCATAGGTGACTATCAGGAAGATATATTGGTTGTAGATCCTTTATGAAACTGATGGGTTTTCTCTTTCTTGAAGGTCGAGTTTGCTCTATCGAAGGTTTGTCATCTTAGTGTCATTCTTTGATTGATTCCGTCTTTTGGGGATTTCATGGCGATTCTTTCACCTAAGTAGATTTAGTTGTCATTTTCTTCTAGGTGTGCGTTTCTTTCTCAGTCGGCCAAAGTATAAGTGTCTTCGATTTAGAATGATTTGGCATGGCTTGATATCTATCTATCCATCTATCTATGGAGGTGAAGGGCTGAAAATTTAAATACTTAATCCTTATGACTACGAAAAACTGTTTTGTTTCTCAAAAATCCCCTGGCCTCAGGTGATACTTACCTCCACTGGACCCTGGTCTAAAAGATGTAACACCGTTTTTTATTGTAGAGAATACCACGTTTATCCAGTACTGGTACAAGTTAGGTGATACACCCAACCTTCTTTTGATTCCAATTGTTAATTTTTAGAAATCCCTAGCAATTTTTTCATTTCATTTCATTTTCATTTTGGGGGTTCAAAGGTGCTGGAAAAAGGTGAGGTGAGTTGTTCTCAACCAGGTTATCTGTTTCTCGCCTTTGCGTAAATATACATTTGCGTATTCGCTGATAGAAACCAAATTATCTGGGATTCTTTGGGATTTCCAGTTGATTACTTGTACCAGAAACTGATCATCATCATCATCATCATCAGTCTTTTAACGTCCGTCGTTGAACATAGAAGTTCCTCAGGATTGGCCACACCTCTCTATCGTGAGGGTCGTGGAGCTAATACTTTCTGAATTTGTCTAATTCGTCTATCCATCTTGTATTCTGTTGGCTTTGGTTTCACATGCGATTTTAAGAGATCCATGTTGTGATGTCCATCAGTTTCTGCTATTCTTACAACATGACCTAGTTCCTGTAGCTCAGGGGTGTGAACGGGCGTTAACCAAGGTCAAGAGTTTGATTAGGTTCTCACCTGGAACTTATTCATCATTCCTATCTGCATTGTTTCTTTATTTACTGATTACTGAAGGGAGGCGACCTGAATTCAGTTGTGATAAACATGCAATAAGAAATATCGAAATGATTTTATAATTTAGGATTTACAGTATTTCTATTGCTCGATAGAAACTGCCAATCAAAGATTATGAGTTATGAAGATAGGTTAAAAGAGTCAAGGATGACATTGTTAGACAATAGGAAGGACTTGGGAAACATAATAGGAATGTTAAAGAATAAGCAAAGAATCATTCTAGAATAGCAAGCCTTCGACAGAGCAAGCTCAATATTCAAAAGCAAGAAGATCCCAATAGGCCTAAAGAAGGGTATACAACCAATGCATCCTCCCAGTAGTCACTTATAAAGCTGAAACATGGAACATAACCAAGGGACAGACCTGCAAACTGAGAAACATGCAACGTGCACTTGAAAGAATCATGCTCAACCTCACATGGAGAAATCACAAGACAGCTGGTCATGTTTCAAGAATGTCAGACAACCTCTGCACATCAAGACTCACGATTTGGATTCCTATAGATCACATATGAAACCGTGTCCGGTAGAATACAAGATGAGAAGTTCAGTAAGTATTAGCTCTGTAATGCCCATGATAGAAAGATCTGGCTAATTTTGGGGAAGGTCTATGTCCAACAACGGACGCTAAAATAGCTGATGATGGTGATGGTGATGATGATTTTATTCCAACTCTTGAGGATAAGAATCACCAATAAAAAGATGTAGTAACAACAGACATAAAATATTTGAAAAAAAAAAATACTGAATTTAGTGATTTGTTCAATTTGGAAAACTTAGATTTGTTCATTGTGTTTCCTCGTATAGGTCCTGTGTATGCCTCAGATTTAATCATACTTGAAAGAGATAAACAAAAAAAAAACACGCTATCATTACGTCATTATCAAGTTATCCAATCAAAGCAAGTTGTTGAGAACATTCATTCACGAGCCTGGATTTATTGAGGCAACATAATAACAATAGCATTATTGCTTAGTAGTGGAATTTATCATTTCGCTACTGCATTTTCAGCTTCTTTTAGATGCGCTGGCATCTATTGTAGCAATAGCTGTCACTCGCTCACTGACTATCTAACTGACAAATCGACATAGAAAACACACCACACAAAGTGACATGGTATTATTCCGTCATTAAAACATGGAATTCTATTTTACTACGTTAAAAGACAAACGCACATCAATTACATGAATGGAAATTTTATTTTACGACGATATCAGTGGTAAATAAGAGGCTCTTTCAGGGGAAAGTGCTTTCGAAGGTGGAAGCTTTGAAATAAAAAGCTTCTAAATGAAGGACTTTTGAAGGCACTAAAGATCGAATAGCACATCTATGGTCTGCCTTTTTGACTTGTTTTACCTAATATGTCTTTGAGTTTCGGCTTTCAGTCATTGTTATATACTAAAAATGAAGAGAAAAGGGATTGGAGTGGTCCGGAATCAATGCAGGCATTTTTTTGGCAAAATTAGGCTGTTAGATGTTTGATGTAGAAAATGATTTTATAACAGAACATGCTATGAAAATCAGAGACAAGGGAATTGTCATAGGTTAGGAATTAAAGTGAACGTTACTGACAATTTATGATTGTTATATTTATCTAACAAATACAATGAGGATGTTTTGCGGAAGAAATGCACTGAAAACTAAAAAGGGGTTTTTATATGTCAGGTATTAATACGAATATCCAGGCGGAAAAGATTTATTGTATATACATCATAAATGCCTTGCTAATGATTCTACTAGAGACATGTATTGAAAATCAGTGAGAAGGGATTGCCAATGGCCAAGAATTGATGCATGCATTATAGTCAGACATAATAAGGCTATTCAGTAAAATCTGTTACTGTTTTGCAAACAAAAATAAGTAAGGGAGGTAATAAATGATGCTGACTGATGCGGCTGGTGTTGCTACTAACTTATTAAGGAACAAATGAATGCAGGAAACTTGACCATTTAAAACAGTATTTTATTATATTTAAAAGATACAATTTAATTTTAGAGGTTACTTTTAAGGGTTATGATCAGAATTAGTTTAAGGGTTGGGGTTAGTTTTAGGGTTGTTCAATGAATTTTTATTATCATAAAAGAATATACACATACAACAGTACATTCTTTTCAAATTCATAAATATGAAAAAATGTTTAATCGTGTTGCTGTTGTTACTTGCAACACCAACTCTAAAACTAACACTAACCCTAAATCATATTCTTTATGATTTGATAAAATACAGTTTAAAATGGTCGAGTTTTCTGCTTTCATTTATTTCTCTATACGTTAGTAGTAACAGTCGCCTCGCAGCGTTATTTGTTTCCCCCTCTTGATATTTTAGTTAGCGAATGAGTAACAAACCTTTACCAGGTTATTATATCTATGTATGATTTTACCTCGTTACTGATTTCTCCTGCAAGCTCGTTTCTATATATAGAAACAGATAATGTGATGCCGTTCAATTCGACAAACACTGACTAGTGATGAGAATACAATTGTTATTCTGACCGGTCCAAGGAGCGGACAAAGTGGTATTGACTGCTTCGTGTAGTTGGCTGGAAATATTTCTCCGAGACTGATCTGCACAATTCGGGGTGATCAATAGCAGGTCAGGGCAAAAAGATGGCGCCCTCTCCATGAAAGGCTGATCGATGTAAACGATGCTAACAGCACTGAGTTACACAATATAGAACAGGGGGTTCCAACCTGGGGCGCCTTCGCAAGGGTAAATTTGCTGATTCTGGATTTGTAACTTTTTTTAAAAGAAATAATTCAATAAATAACATCGTTATGCGTTATTATTATTTGAACATAATGTTGAAAACAGTATTTAAAATTTCCTCCCTCGTCGCTTGGTCTAGGGTATACAATACTGGTGTGTGCCATTACCAGTCGAAGGAATTCTCGCTCCTCAACCGGATGTCACATTGCAAAGGCATGCGTGACCTCGAGTATTAAACGAGCTCTCTGGTTGTTAAACAAATATACTTCATTATTATCGGATGTTTTGGAACCTTTAATAGCAATGTTGTCCACCCAATGTTAAACAGATTTTCAAATATGATTTAAAATCAAGACAAAAGCTGTAAAAGCTGCTGATAACACCTACAAAGCATTTGAAATAAACACCGCTATAGTACATACTGTTTAGTGTTGATTAAATGGGTTTAGGTTAGGACACATGGATAAAAAGGATAAGCCTTGTGGGAGGCCCAAACCAGTTTCTTAATGACAAAGAATTATCGGCGGTGGTCAACGACGCACGAACAAAGGTTCGGACACATTCTGGAGACTTTAGGACTCCAAAAGCTACCCTATCGAATCATCTAACGCAAAAGGAATATTCAAAAAGTTGAGAAAGTGAGTCTCAAATAAACTGAACCATGGCAGTGCCACACCCTGCACTCAGCTGACTGCAGTATCCTCCATACTCACTGGACATTTCTTCTGTAGATTTTCATCTTTTTGAGTATTTTGAACTTCATATCTGTAATAAAAGTGGTAATAATAGAGAAGAAATTATTATCGCTTTTACTGAATGTGTTATACATTCAGTAAAAGCAATAATAATAACTATACATTAAGAATGGTATAGGTATGACATATTATTATGAGATGATCGTTAGAATAAGATTACTTCAAATGGGTCATATTTTTATAAACTTTTATCGTTATAGCTGTTGTTATCATCATTTGTCTTATGATTTAACAAAAAAAAAGTTCGACAATGTGTCTACTATCCTTACGTCCATGTCTGGGATTTCCCTTTTAAAGAGATTCTAAACAAATTTGTTGTTGCATTACTAGTTGCGGTAGTATTAGTATGAGGTGGAATGATGGAAGTGAGGATGGTTTACCCCAAAATCTGTGCATCGAATAATCCATCAGGAAGTTTGAATTAAAGTGTGCAATTTTTATCAATAGCCTATTCTGGGGTTTTAGTGTACGGTTATTTCATTTGATAAGTTGGCTTTAGATGAGTATTTATAACATTTTTAGCCATAAAGATAGCTGGAAATTGAAACGTTTAGCCGATCTTAGCCATTCCTAATCGTTTTATTTATCAATAATAACGATACATGGTAACACTGAAAACAAACGCTCGGTGTGTTGGCTATTGATCAGAATGATAATGACGTCATAGATTCTCTCCTTCCTCTTTCTGTTATCTAATGTGACTGGAACAGACCAACCAACCAAATTGCGTCTTATTGAGGTGTGTGAACGCATCTAAAAACGGGGTTTCGTATGTGACAAATAATACAACCACCCCTCTTGCAGCAAAGACATCAGAGAAAATGGAGTAAAAAAAGAGTCGAATTGTCTTCAGCAAATGTAGATGCTCTGAATTTGATTACTTTTAAATGTGTCCACACATCTCTATGAGACGTTTTTCGGCCGGTCTGTCGATCGGTCCCGGTTATGTTAAACAACAGATATAAGAAGGAAAGAAGGAAGGAAAGAAGGAGGAGGAATGATGTCATTAAAAGGCGTGGCGTCGTTAAAAGGTGTTGCATTTATTTCGATCAATTTTTTCTAGCTGCAAATGATGTCATGATAGAACATCCAAGGGCTGCATAAAGGTGAAAAATGGCTCTACGCGCCAGAAATGGCAATTTACGATTGTTATTGAAAGAATAATATTGAACACAGTAGCAAAATATTGTCATATCGCAATATTTTACAAGTATGAGGTTTAATTGACTCAAAGAAAGACAACTGGCTCCTCCTCATCTTCTTTCTACTACTACCACAGATGGTGGACGCATCGTTGAACTTATGGTTCTTGTTTTATAATACATTCACTTGGTGGCACTTTATGGCGTGCTGGGCACCTCTCCGTAGAGTAGTGGTTAGCAAGCTTGTCTCGCAGACCATTCCCATTATAGTGAATTGGATCCTCACTGGTTTCCCAATAGAGTATCAGACGAAACTGTGCTTAGTAAATGCATGGTTGCTTTGCCATGGAACAATAATTTTAAAAGAGCCTAGCTCTCAATGAATTTCAATTAGATTTTGTTGAAAGGCGGACCATTGGCTACGATAGAAGTGATTTCTTTTCAAACACAAAGGTTTGTTCAAATTTATTCTAAATAACTCGAAATGACTTACTCTGTTACAAATGGTTGTCTCGTAAACTTTACTCAACATGTCCCACAAGCTATTACTGCTACAGTGAATTAGATCCGCACCGTGTGCTTCTATACTCTTGACTTTGCGCCAGCTTGGTAAATATCAATTTAATTTCGGCACATAGCCGTGGAAAAAATTGTGGTTTATTTTCGCTAGTCTATACCCGTACTAAATAAATATAGATGGCAAAGTGGGATTACCATCAGCTGCCTGGTTGCGTTCTCTTCAATCTCGTACACGGTCTGAAATTTCTTTAAGAAAAGTCAGAAATAGCAGGGAACCAAATCTGTACAGTGAATTGGGGTTGGGGCTGAATGACCTGGGTGATCTAATATTTTGCCGGAATAAAATTTCACGCGACATGAAGAGTAACTTCCTCAATGATTATGTATATGGAATCTCATTCAGTGGCATATCATTGCCGACTGAATTACCTCACTGGAGATTCTATTTGCATATTCACAGTAAGATGGCTCAGATTGGTTCTCACGTTGCACTGGGTGCTCAAATGTATATACCAGTGCCAGACACAGCAAAACATATATTTCATGATTTTTAGCTGTTGGTTTAACTAATAGATATTGACTTTCTAACCCTTAAGATTCCTTTTAATCTCTCGTCTTTTTTTTTTTCAAAAGAACAGTCTAACAGACATTGTCTATAGTTTCGAGAAGGATTAATTAACTTTCAAAGAGTTTTTGGGGGAGATCGAACTCCTTCTTGCTATTTGTGCTGTTAACGCTTCCTCTCAGCCGATCCATTCTACAGCCTTCTTCAGGTGTACTATACGAATGTGATGATGGTAAACAGAATTTTTCCAATGGTTGCAACACTATAACGTTGGATCTAGGTGATATATTTTCCTTTCCTTGTGAGGCCTGGATTTTCATACCTTGTCCCTGTTGAGTAGCAAAAGCTGCATCGGGTTGAATTCCAAACTTGTGTGACTTATAGACTCAGTCAACATATTGATGCGCGCTGCCTCTTTGATTTTTCTCAGAAAGCTGTAGAACAACAGTTGATGTATCGTAAGAGATGGAAAGGAACAGTGAGGGAAAGACTTCGGAAGTTGGAAGGTTTCTAGTAAAATACGGAAAGTATCAAGAAATAATGAAAAGAAAAGCACAGGTATCGTTATTGCCAGTAACAAACGTAACTTGTGAAAATACGAATGAATGAAACGATGTTTCCAGTTATTTCATTTTGCAGTTCTATTGAAACTTGTAATTGTAATACAACAGGACAATTAGGTACTTCAAGTATCGTAAGCTTATCTTACAATATTGGTATATATGCTTACTATACGAGGGTAAAATAGAGTGGGATTTTGTAATAAATCTCTCATTGCATTATGTTGGTCTCATTGACATCAAGAATGCAAGCGCATCGAATTTCGTAACAAATAAAGTCGACGACATTGTTATACTGGGGAATTGCAAGTTTTTTTTTAAAAAAAAGAGGTGTTATTTGTAAAAAAAAAAAAAAATTATCACAATAAATTATACAAATCAAAACATATCTCATTTCATTGAGTTCACCGAGAGAACGCTTGCGTTCAGCATGGAGTTGTTTTTTATTCCTTTTTTTGACTTTGTTTTTCTTCTCCCAATCGTTTTTCCTACTTCCGAATATTGTTTTTTTTGTATAGCATTTTATCTATACTCAAAGAATATAAATTAACTTTTATCAAAATATGAATAAGCATAAACAGTTTGAATTTTATGCTATTTAGCCAACCTGAACTGAAACATATTACTTCCTATAATGCAGTGAACAAAGAACGTTTAGGCTCATAGAAGTGTTTATAAGAGTTTGACTTATTTACCATGGATAATACTTGGTAGAGGTATCAAAATGTACTGATTTGGGTCGTACACTACAAGGTCACGTGCTGAAACTGTAGTGTAAGAACGTGTGTCTGCTGAGCTAAGTGTGGAGTTTTTGCACATGGTTTCGCCCCCAATATTCAATATCTACGTATTTTGATGACTCCACCTGGTTAATATGTACAGATATACCTTGATAGAGTCGTTAATTCGATCCAATTTTTTCTATGATGATCAAAGCTGCATTGTTCAAGGTCTTATCATGAACGAATGTGTTTTTTCTACTTATAATTTGTAAAATTGATTTGTGCTGCAATACGTTACTGTACTACATCAAAACCCGCACTAATCAAAACAGTAATTCCTGTATATGCTTTTAAGAGCTCTAATCAATCTATAACATTAACCCTAGTTTTTTTTTCTTTTTTGGGGGGGGGGGATTATTCACCACAAACCTCTGGAAGCTTTTTTGAATTGAGGTCTTTTTGTCTCTCCTTACGAGAAACCCTGAAAAGCAACGATAAGTGTTGAATGATGCAGGCAGAATTAATTTTGCAAGCATTGATTCTTGAGAATACGGAGGGCTGGGGCTTTGATCAGTTAGAATGGGAGATAAATAAGTAGTAAACTAATTGCTTGTCGTTCCACAAACTATTTTTTGAATCTCTCGTCAGTGATTGGCTAAGCCGTTTAAACTGGGGAGTTTGTTTTTTTTTGGGGGGGTGCAGCAAAAAAGTTGGGACAACAGAGCAATCAAGCGTAGAGTGAAGTGGTCGTTCCTTTCAGTAGCTCTACAACAGACATTGAAAGACAGCGGGGGGGGGAGATTGGATTGGCAGGTTAATGGAGGGAGAAGGTCTAATATCTAACGTTTGAATGTAGTAGTTTACCTAAGTTTCATTCAGTGATTCCTGCAAAAGTTTTTCATTCAATAAGAATAGCGCTCTACTGGCATATTTGGGATTGGAACTATCAGTGCGTCTATGATGCGTTCATTGGAAATAAATTTACGTAAGTTTAGCTGATAAGAGAAAGATTGTTGTTTTAAACTCTCTCGAGACAGAGAAAGTACGTACAAATTGTATCCTTCCTTCCCTAACAGTCAGAATACATTTCCCGTGCCATCTCTCTCTCTCTCTCTCTCTCTCTCTCTCTCTCTCTCTCTCTCTCTCTGTCCTGTGGGGCATTTTTGGACCATAGACTTGTCGCCTCATCTTCTTTCCCAGAATCGATTGGCAACCGCCGCTGCAACCGAACATGTGCTCTATGCAACGTCAGGAACATGAAGCAAAGTGCGAATAGAATGTATAACCAGTAAGAAACGTCACTCATGAAAATTACAATAAAACTACGTTTTCGGTTAAAAGGTCATGAGAACTCTTACTCACTGTCAAACAAACAATAATGGAGTCCAGGTGAAACACGATCGAAATGAAACCATTGTGCATAATGCAAAAGATGTAGCCAAGCATTTGCGCAATTTGATTTACAAGGTTTTCAGGAATATTTTCTTTGAGACATTTGCCGCAGACCGATGAATTGAGAAAAACAGAGTAGTGAATGTAAATACAGCCACAAGTATTTGAAATCCTTTGATTTTAACCACAAACTTTCTGTGCGAAAGCTTTCTTTTTAAAATTGCATCACGTTTGCTTTTCGTATTTTTATTACCACTGGATTTAAATGTGTAAACAACTCAGAGCTGAACGTCTAGATTTCAAATCTATTTTTATTGGTGGTGTATGTGCGGATTGAAGGATGAAAGTGGGGGAAATAATCCCAAATGAAATTGTTACAAAAGTTGGAAATCAATATTTAATGAGAGTTGGCAGTCAACCCAATCCCAAACTTATTTCATTCACTCAGCGAACAATTATTTTCTTCTACAAATAAAAGCAGTCTGCTCAGATAGTGTGATGGTTAGACGCGTCTACATCATACACAGAAGGTCCTGGGTTTGATTTCCGGTACGACGGACAAGTCTTCATAGGGACAAATTTCCCTGCTAGCTCAGTGGTTTAACTGAGTACATTCTGAACTGTATGATTAGGCTGGCCCCTTCCAAACATGCACCTTTGGAACAGTCAATGCCTCAGTATATAATAATGTTGAATTATATCGATTATATTGAATCTGAAAAAGATTCCACTACGTCACTAAATCTTCTAATTTTTGTATCAATCGTAGTTAATAACTTTTTTTTTTAAAGAAAAACAATTCAACTATACAACCAGTGGCTAGAGATTACTATTCCAACGGATTGAATCTGACAATAGGTGACCCCAATCATCAGGCTTTTAAGGAGCGTCATAGGACGTCGTTGGATATAGACCTTCCACAGGTTTCACCAGATCACTCTATCATGGGCGTTGCAGTCACAATACTTTCTGAACTTTCTTGAACTGCAGTGTTGGACATGATTCTCAATTTGAGAATAAACCCCACTGAAACCCCTACCACCCTCCTGCATGCGGTTGGGAGCCTCTAATCGCACTTAATCTGTATACATTTTCTAACAGAAGATACATAAGGATTAAATGACCAAACTTTTGAATTTATGCATTAGAAACCGTCAATCAAGACTGTCGACATAGCCAGCCAGCCAGACCAACTTGAAAACTGGAGAAATCTATGTATGTATGGCAACTATATACTCCTTGAGTCCAGATTTTTTTTTTTTTTAAACCCTCCCCCTAAATAAGTTTCAAGTGTTGAGGGTTCAATTTGCAATCTAAGTTTAAGCTGAATTGGTCCCTTGATTTGTGTCTGGCAGCATCAACTATAGTTTTTTTTTTATTTATTTCAGGTCAGGGATGGGGTCACTACCCCTTTCTCAAAGGCGAAAGAAGTAACTTATTCAGCAATCACCCTTTTTTACCAATTGAACCCTCCAATCACGACATGCTGCCAAAAAACATGTCCTGTGACAGTTTTTATTGACTGACTATTTAGAGCTGCTTACTATAACTGTTCAAACACTGAATGTAGTGTTGGAATTTTAATCTACTTACTTCCTATATTAGAAACTGTCAACCAGGGATGCCAACATTGTTTTCTTCAATTTTTAGGTGATTCTGCTTGATTATCGATTCATCATGTATACATGCTATATCAACGGAACTACAGTGCTAAAAATTTGGATATTTCCTCCTTTATTATGTTTGGAGACCAAAAAAATAATTTTAGGAAATTACTTCTCCTATGGGGGAAGGATTCAACTTACAATACAAGTTCATGCTTAATTGGTCCGTTAGTTTGGCAGCACTCATGTTTTTTTCAAAATTCAGAATGCCTCCACAAAATCGAGGAAAGTAACTCATCATTGATCACCCCTTCTTTCCTATTTTTTTTCAATTGATAACCCCCAACAAGGTATGCTTCCAGACATCGGTCACATCACAGTTTCGTCTGAATGACCATCTAAACATTTAGTATTTGGCATGTCACATAGATATATATATATACATATATAAAGTGTGTGATCATATATGGGTAAGTGATACATTTAAGGGCCATGTAATTTGTTCAAGAGCACTACTTTGCTTGCTTCTGTCCATCACGTGTGGGGAAAAGAGTAGTCTCCCTAGTCAGTACACAGCCAATTAGCAAAACCTTTGTGTTACCTCTTCATGAGCATATGCATTCAAGTCTACAAGAGTAAATGTCTGACCGAAAGTGAAAAAAAAAATAAAAATATCATCACCAAACAGTCTTCAAACAAGTGACTGAACTGTAGTAAGCCACAGCAAGTCAAAAATACTTTTGTGCTAGTTTGACTACCAAAGAGTGCGAGTTGCTTTTTTCAAATGGCCTCAAAACACACCAAAAAGATGCTGAAAGTGGTCAAAAACAAATATATATATATATATATATATATATATATATGTATGTGTGTGTGTGTGTGTTTGCATTGTGGATGTGGAGTGATCCCACAGAATGTAAATGAAAATGACAATTAGAAGGTGAAGTGAAAAACTCAGGAGATAGGCTTTTCATCTCAAACTGCACACATGGAATAATAAAAAAAATTTGAGATGTAACACCTATCTCTTGAGTTTTTCTCTTCATATTATGATCGTAATTTTCATCTATATACATACAAACATATATATCTATATCTATATATCATTAAAAATGTTTAAGCACACCCACACTAATTTAGCGCTGTCACACAGCCAAAACAAGATGAATTTAGCACAATAAACACTTAATCGGTAACACTGTCTGCAGCCCTCTTGGTCATCCTGGATTTTTCTTTGCCACCAGCCTCTAGCCCCAGAAGGTGAAGATGGTGGGATTGGTGGTTTGTGCATCCCCCTTCCTGATCTCTTTTAAGTGTATATTTTCCACTTCTCCCTTTGACTCAAAGTCTGGTTTCAAAGTTCTGCAACAAAGGAAAAAGGGACAACAGAGCCCAGAATTTTTAGTCCACCAACTTCACTCACACCAGCAAGTCAACAGTAAATGCTGGAAGTCAATGTTGTTTCAACACACTACCACAAATATAAGTAATCATACCTACCTACGATATCACGGGCTGCAGAAACAACTACAATTTAATCCTTTGAGCTTCACAGTCACCAAATTGTGACCATACCCATCCCTGTCTATTCAGCCAGTAGAGGATTTATACAAAAATATAGATAGAAATTTGTTCTGATTATAACCAATAAGTGATATAGATTCATTGGCATAATTAAGAAGTAAAATACGGTAGTGGTTCCATCCAGATTTTCTGTGATTTTTTAGGTAAAAAGAGCATGGTTTTTTTGTAAAATGATGAGGAAGATACCCTGAAAATTCTACCATCATCAGATGATATCAATTTTTACAAATTAGGTAATAATATTTTTTTCTTGCACATAAACCTGGTGCCATTGTGATTATTTCATTTCATTTCAGAGCAACCTCTCATCATGAACTATTCTCCCTCTATGATGATGAGTGACTGTATCTTGCAGCCAGAATAGTTGAAACATCCAACATTAATAATCAATCTTCCTTCAATTGAAACTATAGCATCTTTTCAATCTATAGTCCTTCAAAAAACACAAAATGAAGTTTACAAAATATTCAAAAAAACTTGGTACCCTAAGTGTTATATAATAAACCTTTAACCACACTTTCTACACCGTAGAAATAACAAACAACAAAGACAAGGATAGGATAGATGTTTTAAGTCTTGCATTTCCTAAACGTGGAAAAAAAGTAGATGCCATCTTGGTGAAATATTATATTCGCCAAGAAAAAGAATGAATGATTTTTATTCAGAAATAGTAATAACGGATTTATTTTCTATAAGTGCATTTAGAAAATACATTCACATATATTTATGAATGCGTTATATTATTTGAAACTCTATTCGGAACAACCTCTCATTGTTACAAGGAGAACAGGTTAGTCAGCCTAGATAGCATAAATAGAATAAACAATTAAAGAAAAATGGGACGGCTGTAGGAATCAAACCAAGTAACATGAGCGATCATTTAAAAAAATATAATACATTTACATATATAAAAGTTTTGGAAAGTGTCAAGTACCCAATGCATATATTTGGTCCTTTCAGATCACAAGAGGAAACCGTGGAGAAATGTTTCAGTGTAGTTTCAGTCAATCATTTTTACTTGTTCAATATTGAATCCTGTATTTGCTTAAATTACAATAAATATAGGTCTTCTTTACAGGTGAAAAATTCAATGAATTTCTAATGAGAATTGACATAAATGTTTCAGTGCACGCATTTCAACAAAAATGTGAAAATTATTTATCATTTGACAAGTAGACCATTCTTTCTTTTGAATTCTAGTTAGAGAGTTAACATAACCTCAATCTCTCTGTGGCAATTTCTCTTTTCCTGATTAAGTGTGTGATTCATTGAAATATTTATGAATTGATGACTTCATTGGGTGACTTTGTACCACATACTGAAGCTGATTGCCTTTTACATTAAGTAAAGAATTTTAGGGGTTTTTTTTCTGTATATGTAGTATATATCAAAGCGAAAAAAAAGTTTGTTTCTACTCGTAATATTTTGGAAGAATCGAGTGGAAGAATACTTTTTAGGTAAGTTTATGCTTCCGAATCCATCATAGGCCAGCATAGCAAGGTTGAGTCTATCAACCCCCCCAGCTACCCCTATATCTCCTTACTTTGGGAAGGAGAACCTATATCCAATATTTCGATGGGTCTGGCAAGCCGAAGGTGGATTGTGGTAGACTGCTCTAGTAAAAAGAAGGAGAGTAAAAACAGACAGCCAAAAGTATCTTAGTGTCACTGGGAGGTAGAAACATTGGTCAAGTACAAGTGGAAGATTTAAAGAAATTAAAAATATCTACTTGCTTTGAAGAATTATGATATGGAGATAAAAATGATGACTGTTAATAAGACCCTTCTCAGCCTAACCTTGGGAATGACATGTATCCATCATTTTCTTCCCCCTCTTCTGCCCAATCATAGAGAGAAATGAAAGTGAAAGAGTCATTCCCTTACTTGAAGCATGTCTTTTGGAAATCACAGCTAAAGCCACACAAAGGAGTTCCCACGTGTTTGCTAGCAAATACAGTGAGTAATATACAGAGGAAGTAGTTTACTAGAAACAACAAATACTGTCATCAAACAGTTATTGTTATCAAAACCATTGAGTCCCAAACAATTCACTTGAAATAAATCAAAAAAAAGATAAATTTCAAGTCAATTTTTTCATGTGATGTTATTCATGCTGATGAATTTTAGATATGAATTAAATAATATAAAATTGTTCCAACTATGATATCTTTTGCAAGTGATCACAAAAAATGGCTCTCATATACATATATATATATATATATATATATATATATATATATATATATATATGTATGTATATATATATATTATATGCACACACACACACACACACACACACACACACACACACACACACACACACACAGGAGAAGCTCCTATTTCATTAAGATAGATTCCAAGGGAATGAACAATCAGAGCTTTGTTCAATTTAGGAAAAATAAGTTTTCAATTTAAATCTTTTTGCTTTCTTTTTAAAACACATAAAAGTTCAATTCAAGATCCACGGTTCCCAAAAATTTAGGTGAGATAGGTTTCGTCCAAAGTAGGAGCAGACAACATAGGAGTGTTGCCAGTATTTCTGTATATGTTTTTAGCTTTCATAATCTTTTTTCTGCTTAGTTTTTCAGATCATAAAACTGACCATAACATCAGGATAGAAGCCACTGCATTTCATCCTGAAAGCTCTTGAAACAATCATGTTGAAGGTCAAGTGGACATGATTCTTGACATCAAATCATTGTAAACATTCAACTTTTGGTCATAAACTGTGAGTAATCGGGATTAATCAATGCTCATTTGGAATTTCAGCTCCAGAATTTTGGTCAGATTCTGTTAATTGGTCTCCGCTGAAAAGTCTGTCAGTTTAGGTTCAGTATATTTGTACCTACAATAACTGGCAATAAACACTGCAGTCAACTGGTTGGCCAGGATCCTGCAATGAAAGAAAGTGTACAATTTAGAAGGGAACTGATTTCTGGGACAAGTTCAATAAAGATAACAGAAGCAAACAAGCAATTTCTTCCCCAAATGCATTCTGTATTGTTAATTATCACTACCCACTTTCCTCACATGTAAATAAGAAGTTAACAGTCCTATTCATTCCAAATCATCTGCGTAATTTATGCTTTATGCTTTTATCATGTACAGTGTCTACAGTAGTTATATCAATTTCCTTTGTGAACTTCATCTCAACAATAATCAGCAAAATTATTAAAGAGCTTAATGCCAGAATTGAAATGTCTATTCAAAGAGATCTAAGGTACATCTATCTTCTTGGAATCTCAAAAGGTTTAACATTCCAGGAAGGATATAGCAGCTGAAACATTGTAATAGAAAAAACAAGGTAGAATTGTAACACTATCACAGAAATTCAGGTAAAAATCATAGAGTGCATACCTCTACCAATATTAGAGTCAGGGGAAGTAATTGCACATTGATCCGCCCAAAGACTAGATCAATTATTCCGTAGCCCATTCTAAATTCTTTCATTGAAATACATTGAGAACTCTTAGAGATAACATGTAGACAGTCATGAGCATAACAAGAACCTCAAGTTCAATGATGCATCTTTTATCTATGCGTTCCTATCTGTGATTTCCCATTTCAAAAGGATTCTAAACTAAGCATTACTAGTTGTGGTGGTAGTAGAAGAAGAAAGAAGAGGAAAATAATGATTCCCAAAAAATTTGGCTATTAAAAGAAAACAATAAGTTTAAGTAAAAGTACAATTGTTGAGGCTAATTTGTTTTGGAGTCTTAGTGTCCAGTTATTTCATTTGATTAGTGGGTTTTAAATGAGTATATATCAACCAACCGAATAAAAATTGTCTAATAGAGATGTGTGGTACATCTGAAAGAGGAAAACATAAATATTCCCCAATCAGAAAAAAAATTCCTGGATCCTCCCAAAAACTTTTGTTGAAATTCACTTTCACACTCACAAGTTGCGAAGACCCCTCACCCCAAATCTTCCAGAGTTTCTTAAAGTTGAAATTTGTTATGGCAAGGATTTACTGTATGCTGTTTCTAGCAATTTAGAAATTTGTTTTGGTTGATAAAACTGATGTTTTTCTCCGGAAAACTATTTGATGATGGGTCCAAAATGTGATAATTAACTGTGACAGACACAAAAATGACACTGTAGGGTTGTCAACTTGGAATCACCAATATGGTAAACTATTTGATCCAAAGATCTTAAAAAATAATACCAAGCTAATCATAGGGTTCGTCTTACCACTTGTGGCATCTTATCACCTGCCAAATATGGTTTTTATCAAAACAAGTCAGTGCTCAATCACTTCATTTAAAATGAATTGAATACTTAAATTAAAAGATGAATCTCATATTGATTTTCTTATAATGTTAAGTTGTTTATAATAATGAATCTAATAATATGACAATGAATATACATGGTTCCAATATCAATATTTTTCTATATATGGTTTCTAAAGTTTTTAATTTTCAAGATTCATGCAGTATAACTTGAGGAATCAACAAAATTGTTCTTAAACAGGATCCAAGAGTTATATACCATATAACTGTTATAACTGTATATTCTCAAATATAAGTTGCCTGAGTATAAGGAGAGTTTAGAATAGAGCATTAAATTTGAGAAAATCGTTATTTTAACATAATTTTGTCATGAGAGATATCCTGTTCATAAAAATATACCATTTATGGTACTTAGTCAGCTGTCTCCAAAATATGAATGGCTTTGATATTCAACATATCGTGTGGTTTTCAGGTCGTAAAAGTTAAATCCTCACCAGTAATAACAAATCTACCCACCAAAAAATTATTCTAAAATGATATTACACAATACGCACCATATACTACCTACAAAGCATTTTATATAAAACCATGGTAGTGATTGGAGTTAAACAATGAGTATTATTACTCACCATTGACTCTGTATTTATACAGGCAAAAGTATCAGCCATTTTTGACTAATCTGAGTATAAATCAAACTGCTGATTTGGCCCATCCTTTTGAGTAAAAAACCTGGTCTTATCTTACAAAAATATACAGTAATTTCTGACAAGTATTTATTTCATCTCAATTTTAGTTGTTCTCTAGTATTCAGACCATCAGTCTAGGATAGAAAATAGATTGCATAGATCAGGAATGAAGAAAAAAAAGACTTTTTCCTCAGCAAGCTGTTCACATATTGCAACTGTTATCCTTGCTTATCAGGGGCTTTAAAAACAGCTATTAAAAAAATGGCTACTTCCGTTTAATTACTACGATTGTGATTATGATGACATATGATATTGTTTCGGCATTACTGACGGCTTGAGTTATGAGGGTTTTTCATATTTGCAAAAGATTTGATTTCAATGAAGCAAGACAAAGCAATCAAAAAAACAATTCCATTTTCTGTCAAAGAAGAAACAATGTTATTTATTTCGATTTTATACAACTTATATTAGAAGAATTTTATTTTGTTTCATTATTATGCAGAAGATATATGGATGTGCTTCAAAAGTTAATTAAAAAGACAATGTACCAAAAAAAAAAAAAAAAATGAAGAATTATTTGAAATCAAAGGAGAAACAATGTAATTGAATTTATTGTAATTATACAACAAAAAGATCAAGTAATGCTTATGGCTTCAAACCCCATATTGATCAGCTATCAAGGTTTTAATAAAATTAAAAGTTTTGTCTCATTGGAAGTAGCTATATTGCTAAACCACATAGCAAACATTTTGAAAGCCTCTGATAAGCCAGGATAAACTATGGAAACAGCTCTACTCACTGAACTTGAAAACTTCTTACAGCAGACAGAAATTCAAATCTAACCCTAACTCATCCTTCCTTGATTGTTTGGTGCCATATTTGTTTTTATTCTTACATACACAGGTAATATTATCCTGATTTTTTTTTCATGAGATGAAGCATTGTTAACAATTATTAATTTCTAACAAGTATTTTTCTTTGATCTTTGATTTTTATTACTCATAAACTTATTTCAGGTAGGCTGGAGGCTCTTCCACAATCTGAATGGCCAGTGTTAAACATTGAAACAATAATAAAACAAAACATCTGCCTAAAACAAGCAGGATACTTACCACATAGCATGTTCTTTGGTCATAGTAAAATTAAACAGAGGCACAGATACTACACTTGCTACAATCTATGGAAGAGAAAGTAAGCAGACTCAATCATTATCAACAAATTTCATAATTGTATATTTGGAGCTCCTTATTGGACCCAAATTTCACTTGTTCCAAAAGGGTGACTCAATTGATTAACTGAATTGAAACTATGTATTCTTTCATTTGGTTTGAAAAATAATTGTTTATGCCTTTTGTGACCTTTTGGAGCAAGTAAAATTTGGGTCCAATAAAGGTAACAAATGTCGTCTATTTTCATGATTAACTTTACGGCATTTTTTCCCAATTAAAATCAAAATTAGAACTTCAAAGAAGACATTTAGATTATAACACAACGTTTAAATAATTTCAATAAAAAATATTCATGATTAGTTTTTTTTTACCCAGTGAAAACAGAAAACCAATCTCCTATTTTATCAATCCACCATTTCATATACAGAGACTCTGGAAAACAGCCTCAAACCATCTTTAAGTAGGCAGAAGTAATTTTTCTATTTGTAACAATTTTCTGATATATTTTGGTATTATGCAGGCACATTATAGAAAGTGTATACAGTCTACACATTTCAAAGCATAGGTACATACAGATATCCCAGATCTGAATTGCCTGAGACCAAAAATGTTCAGCATTTTGGAAGTGATTCAGAAATATTTACATATCCATAAGGAGGAATTCAGGTTGAAATGACCCAGGTGGAAAAGGCATGAGTGGAAAAATAAGAAAAAATGGCCCAACTAAACTAAATAAATTATTAAAAATAAATATTGAATGGAAATCATGTATTAACATTATTCGGACATCATTTAATTTATACTGTTAGATTAGAAAGACCCATGGAATTTTTTCAAGTCTTCGACATCCTATTTTAAAGCATAATATTTTTTTAAATACATTCCCTGATTTTTTCTTGTTCTTTTAAAAAAGAAGAAAATTCAAATAATCAAAAATATTGATTACATTTTAAAATAGAAAGCAGAAGACTTGAAAAATTCCATGGTTCGGTCTAATCAAACTGTATGAATTTGATTAAAATACATCTGAAAAATGCTAACGCCTGAATTTCAATTACTATTTCTTTTTGATAAACTATTCATTTTAATTTTCCTATTTTTCCACTTGAGCCTCTTTCATCTGGGTCATGTTTACTATGCACACATACAGAGATATGACACTTCAACCTTTGTCCTGTTTCACCAATAGGAGGACTCTCTGTTATAGATAAACAAACACTTTCTCTTTTTTTGCATCACAGTTGGTCATAGAGGTACCCAAAGCCTACTTGACATTTCCAACAATGTTTTTGTACAGAAGAAAGAATGAGCAGAAAATACAGTCATTAGTGTATGTAGGTCTTGAGTTGACAATAATTTATTTTGATTTGGCCTTGTTTCGTTTATCACAGTTTGTTGTGTAAATAGAGTTTTACGTTTCTTAAGTGTTAAAGAAAGCTTTTACTGTAATCAGAATGAATTATATCCCTTTTAAAAAGTATTCTGGAACATCTCAGGTTTTTTGAGTTTCAGATATAAAAGGTACTCAACCTGTAGGGTGGGGTGACTTGTAACTCTGTGAGAACTTTTCATTAGAAGCATGAATTTAAGTTATAATGAATCCTTAATAAAAGTAACTCTTTTCAATAGCCTGCTGTGTACCATTTTCAAGATACTCTTCTTACCCATCCCTCATTCATTATTCACTCTGGACAAGTTTTTTTCAATGTTTTTTTTTCTTCGTAGTATCAAGTGTGCTTGATAACACACCAAAATTCTACAACAGTCTGACGATTGGAAAGGTATAATTTTAAAGATGGTATCCAAATTGACTGCCAAATTAGTTGGCTTAATAAGTTGAACCTAGAACCATTAGATAACTTGCAGTAATTCTGTCTGATTCTCTAACCACTACGCTATGTGAGACAATAATAATTTGAAAATGCTACTACTGCTAAGAGGGTAGTGCGGTCAATATACTCCTGTCGGTTAGATAAAGGGTTCGGTTCATTACTTCTCCACACCTACCAGATGATACCTGATGAAGGCGTAGAGTGCAACGGCCGAAACATTGTATGAAAAACAACCAAGATGAGGATAGTCCAAATAATGATAAAAATAATAATAATAATAATAATAATACCTCATCTCAAAAATTCAGAGAAACAGTAAACACTATATTGAAAAATCTCAGGATCCACCCCAAAATTCAATCATTTCTTTCTTATCCCACAGCCCAACTTTCCACAAATTTTCATTGGAATTCATGAGAACTTTCAGAGATATTGTGTGGACAGACATGATTGAATACAAAAATATACAAAAAAAGCAAAATCATGAAGTATGCATGTAATGAGGCCTTTGTACTCCATTTCGAAAAAATACCTCCGCAGTGGTCAAACTGTGATCAGACTTTTAGTATACCATTGAGCATACCTGATACTACAAAAAAAACATTGAGAAACCTTCCATTGTGATTTTGGGAGAGGTAGGGTGCAGTTTTATCATAAAGGCAGTAAATTTGGATGCCATCTTATAAAATTATACCTTTGCAGTGGTCAAGATCATGATAGAAATTTATTATGTTATTATGCACACTTAATACTACAAAAAACTGTTGAAAAAACTTGTCCCAAATAAATAATGAATAAATAATGGTCATAAGTATTTGTATGCTATCTTGAAAATTATGCACACTGGGCCATAGGAGAAAATTTTTTTGAAAGTACTTATATTAAGGATTCATAAAAACCTTACTTCATGCTTCTAATAAAAAGCTCTCACAAAACCCCATTAGAGCTACAGGAAGAAAGGAAGACTAACCTGTGCAATATGGATGGACTCTCCATAGGCAGAGGATTTGGAATCTTGAAGTTTAATGTGATGAAGATTAAGCAACACTCCAAAGACACCACTGAAATGAAAATAAAAGAAATGCAGATTCATTTTTATTTCAATTTGATAACATAGAGCTTGAAACATTGAATTGGATCCGATGCATCCAAGATAGAAAGCTGATCAGTAAAGTAGCAAAGGTTCTCAGCACCTGGGGACAAAGACAGTGCCAGGATGGGGGCCCATGTGCCAAAGGCACAATATCCGAGGGAGGGGCATAATTATAAGCCTTTTGCATCCTTTCACACCTCTGGAGCTGATTAAAGTATAATTCACAGAGAAAAAAGGTATTTTTCTTCTTTAAAAAAAAAACAGAGAAAATGAACATCTCTCCTTGAAATTTTCAAATTGCATCAAAGAAGATAATGACAAAGCAAAGACCAGAATTTATCCTCAGGTTATATAATCTGTTTAATGATGACCTGATTGTCACATGTTTGTTTCCAATCATAACACAGCAAAGTCAGCCCATCAGAGCACAATACCATTTAGATACTCCAACTTGAAGAATGAAGCAATTTCCAGTCCCATTTGCAACTCATGTACTGGGGAGGGAGGGGTTTTCATTCTTGCTCATGCTGATAATCAATATTATAATTGTTTAATTTCTAAGATAACACTAGGTATTTTTAGTGATAATTATTGAGTAGTTTCTTTAATTTATTTATTCATTTGCAAATGCACTGTAGACCCATTTTAACACAGAAATCACTGTCCATAACTTTCTGATGCTTCATAAGTGGGTTCATGTTGTAACAAATTTTCCATTTTTGCAAACCTCAATCCATGTTCATACCCATCCACCCCTAATTTCTCCATCATAATTTATGCAGAAATGAAGAGAGGGGAGTGCAGAAATAACTATAAAAAAATTTTAGATCATGATCTCTCACCAGAAGGTAACAATTAGAGAAAAGGGTGATGAATTCTGTTTATTGACTACTGAAATATTGTTGTCTAATTCATTTCCTTTTTACAGTTGGTGTAACCTGATTCAATAAGGGTCTTTCTATTTTTGCATCCATCTATTATTTTGAGAGCCAAATTTAAAGTTTTGAAAATCTAGATACAAGCTCAAACCTTGAAATAAATGATTCCACATCATATTGAGCTGTGTTATAGCAGGTCAATAGTGTATCCAGTTATAATAGGAATAGATATCAGTACCTCACATAAATGAATCCCCATAACCTGCGCATAAATCAAAACTAATTATCCCGAAAAAAAAAAAAAATACCAGCCCAAGATTTAGGCATTGTTGATCCCAAAATAACCACAGTTTTAGATGGTGCCTAGTGGTGTACTCATGTTAATTTCCAACTGGAGACACGCAGACAAGCTAAGAGGGGAAAATCTGTAGCCCTCTTGACTGGTTGGTCAGACAGGCCATTTGTAGGGCCACTGTGATCTATTTATAATATATAATAATAGGATAGTTTCCCATATTCATTTATTTACAAATATTCAGTTACGATAAAAATGTATTTATCAATAATATAAATTCTATACAAAAGGCATGAGATGATACTGAGCTTCATGACAGCCAAAAGCAGGTGTTGAATAAAAAAAGAAATGAAAAAAAAACCTTTCATCATTTTTAGAAACTCTTCAAGTCTGATCAAAGACAGCTCTAAAAATCCCTTTTGCCTGAAACTTAATATGATTTTACATTTTAGTCAAGTCATTCACAATCATAAGCGATTCTTGAAACAGAAACCTGCAACAAATGTCTATAAATATTCTGTATTGGAATAAAGCAGAAGTAATTTTTAATCCCAGTTACCCACAATATACCAGTTTAAACACTGTTGCTGGGTTTAGGTTATTCATGTGTTCTGACATTTATATGTATCTAGACTTTGCATAACCGTAACTGTTCAAGTAGAAACTAGGATTTGCATACACATTCCCCAAAATTAATGCAAAAAAAGTCTTTTTGTTTTTTGAAAATTCCCCACTAAAATAGGGTTTTATTGGGGGGGGGGGCATTTTACATTAAAAGTTAATGCCAAATTGGACCCTTAATTTGTGTTCAGCAGCATTCACCTTTTTTTCAAATTTGGACTTTTTAGTGGTCACAGTCCAAATAAGACAAGAAAAGTAACTTATTTATTGATCATCCCTTTCACGGCATACTGTTTAAAGACCTTGGTGACATGACAGTTTCTATTGAAAAACTATCCTGACCTGTTTTTTTTTTTAATTATAAATTCATGATTCAAACAATACTGGTAGTATTTTCATCAAGGTGATCTAATTTCAACTCCAAAACTGCTTGATTTACACAGTTAAATCAAGCATGTATGTTTGTCGGGGATTCATAATTTCCCTTGGAATGCTAGTTTTTACTACATTAATTAATGTATAATGCAATCCCATGCAAAATACAACCCCTTATTTCTGAAGGTGAAAATATTCAATATATTCGATTTCTGTGTATAATCCAACTCCCACTTTACAGTAAAATCTGTTTCTTATGGTGTATAAAAAAAAAAATACAAGGAAGAACTTTTTGATTCTTACTTCACTTCCAGATTCTGACCTGACACGAGTTGTCTCCCCTACTCACTTTTATATGAAGTCCAATCGCACTGCTTCAACTTCCCGTTGTTATCTCCCCTATTGGTCATCAGTAGATTTATTTTCTTCTTATACGTTTATATGCAATTACTACTTCATAGAAACAGAAATTGTTATTTACTTGTGCACAATGCAACCTCATACTTGAAACGACCCTCTATTTGTGGAAGTGAAGAAATTGATATAGATTATTCTTCTGCATAAACAAACTCAATATTATAGAAAAATTCATAAAACAACAAAAATTCATACTGCTTTTCCCATTTTAACAGTCACGTATTTGTATCTCAATCAGGACAATATTAAGTTAGTGAGGACAAGTTATGAAGTCATACTGTGGTTTATTATTCAATTCAAAAATTCACACACAAACATTCAGTATCCGAGATCTTTTCTGAGATTTGATTTGGATATGTTTATGCTTGTTCCAGTCTGAGAAGAAGTGCTCTTTAACTCTGATGGCTGTTGTGACCAATAGTTGTTCTGCTTAGGATGGCTGAAGCATAACTTAGACAAATGCTGCACTTACAGTCTTGGTTAGTGACATGTAAACCTAAGGTTATTCTGTATAATTCCAGGAAGGATAGTGTCTCAACACCAAGTATTTTTGAGCCTTCCTAACATGGCAAATGTTTGATGCTGTAGCTCTTCTTTGTACTCATTCTATTGTCTTTGTTAAATTTGTGTTGGGGTGACCAGATGCTGGGGCTAGATTCCAAATGTAGCCTGAGTTAACCTGATATTTAGGTTATCATTCCAGAAGTCCATCCACCTAGATTACTTATATTCCTTCAAGTCGAGTTGCTGCCTCTCTGATTTCATTTAAGGATACAGGATTGTCTCAGACTGATACATAATTATTACTTCTTTATTAGGTGAAAAATTAGTTTGATTTATCATAGACTCAATTTTAAATGATACTTTTGGGTGAAGGAAAATTATATTTCAACTCTTGAAATGGTGAGGACTCTCTTCAAAATCACAAAAAGTATCTGCACAGGAAATTTTTGGTAATTGTGTATTGAAGTGGCATAAACTATTCAACTACAAGGGACATAAGTCAATTACAAAACAAATAAAAACAGAAAACTATAATAAAATATAGTTTCAAAAGGTCAATTATAAAAGATATAAGTTTGAGTTGTGTTCAGGGTTAGGTTTAGAGTTGTTTTTTGGGGGCCAGGTTTAGAGTTGGTCCTTAGGCTCAGAGCTACGTGAATCAATTACAGAATAAATGAAAGCAGCTAACTTGTCATTATTGCAATGATAGTAGTGCCACTGATAAAATAGTTTACACCCTCATATTAAAATGGTGCATTCACACAACTTCCACAAATTTCTTCAATTCAAACTCTGAACTTCATAATTGTTTTGTTTTCCATAAAGGGTGAAAAAACATTTCTGAAAATGAATTATTTTGCCATAACAGGACATTCAAGCATAAATCAAACTTTGGTTTGTGCATCTACATAAGATTTAATCCAAAACAATTTTGCAAACGTTATTATTTTTTAAAGTTCCTTTGCTATATAGTATAATTCAAATATTTTTTTTGAATAAAAAAAATCTAGATATTGATACTTCTACAAGAGACATCAAGTCAAACAACCTCAGATTAATTTTCAGCATAATAAATAACCAAGAAAGTTTTGTACTGAAAGATTCAAATGATATAGCCTTACCTCAAAAGACATCCTACGTAGAAACGATATAAATATAAATGTTTGAAGGTCACAGCCGCAGCAGCATCACCTACAAAACAGGAAAAAGAGGAAAAAAAATCAATTCTCCAAATTTTTGTTTTATTCATTTATATCCATCACTTTTTGAGAAGGTTTTGAATTTATTTTTTAAATATTATGCGCTTTTGGACCAATTTGATATTTGCTTTTGAAAATAATATTGACTCGCCAGCACAATCAATAACTTAACAATCGTAGCATCAAAATTTAAAGTCACGTAGAAAAATTCCATCAGAAGATGAACATGTCCAGAATTAATTCTTTTTATGACACCACTGGCATTTTCTAAGGTAAACATTGAAAATAAAGTAAAAAGAACATCTAGATTCTGGAAGATCTAGATGTTATCGATAAAACTGTTAAAAGAAGGCGCCAAAAAGATTGTAAAAATTTTTTTTTTTCAGAAATTGAGAAAAAACATTTTTGGAAGGGGTTTAGTTGAGTACCGAGGTCAGTTTTCAAGTCTGCAGAAAATACGGTATGATCACGAGCACTGGAACTCACAAACATAAAAAAATGTGTATATAGAAGCATAATCATACTTACACAATATCTGAGTCATTAAACATTGGCATTAACAGTTATGCAATTAACATCTTAATTCTTTTTACATTAGTTGATATCACTATATATTCCAGTGATTTATTTCTTAACCCCACCACTCTCTTGCTAAAAAAAAAATTCTGATATTCAATCTTCTTCTATTTACTTCTACCATATATTCAGGGCCTTAAACAGTCCCTTGTGCTTCCTTTTGGTCAAAAATACATTGGGATCTACTAATTGTATAACAAATATAATCTCTAACATTTCTGTTAACTTTCCTTGATGCCTCCTTTTTTCTAACAATGTCAACCCTAACTGCTTCAACCTATCTTCACTTTAGTTGCTCGTCTCTGGACTTTTCAAAAAGATTTTTATCCTACTCTACGTGCAGTGACTCAGTATTTAAGGTGTGGGTAGACATAAATCTTATGTAATACAAGGAACAATTCCTTGTCTATATAAGCAAAAGTATGCTTGATCAGTGCAAGTACTGGCAATATAGTTGGAAAATGAGAGTTGGTCAGTTATTATAATACCAAGATCTTTTTTGTCATTTACAATACTGAGTGAATTTTCATTTCTAGAGAAATCATATCATGGGTTACTTCTTCCTACATGTAGTTCCTTTCCAGGTCAAAGGTTACTTTTTTCATAGGTCTATCATTCTTCTGTTCATTTTTTTTTTCTAAAATTTTGCAAGCAAAAATTGGGACAGGTCTTCAACATGCCATAATTTAATCTCATATATTTTAAAGACTTTTTTCCGGACTGATATTCAAAACATTGACAGGAAGTAATATCTAAATATGTTGACTTTAAAAAGAGGAAAAAATACTTACCCAGAAGGTAGCTGGATGGAGCAAATACAAAGATGCTTAAAAGCAAGAAGAGAAGAAAAAAAGATGAATTTTCTGTAAAACTATCGCAAATGTTTCTTTAGTTTCAAAGAATTTTCACAGGTGTTCATAAATTAACTAAAATTTTCTCTCAATTATATTCATTTGATACACAGAAAATAAATAGGGTCTTTTATTAATACAAGTCTATGAACTGTTGCTTGGCATACTCTTATGAGTTTGCAATTAGAAATTTATGTAATATCAGGAGATAAATCATTAAAACTGATAAATTACTTTAAAAGTATTTTAGGAAGAGTTCAATCCTAACCCAACAACGCTCTAATGACAACACATTAGTTTGAATAATCATTATCTTTATTCACGTACATATACATTATATATGTATATATATATATATATATATGTCTAGAAAGCTGTATAGCTTTAAACACTAAACATTAAAAAAACTTTTTAAAATATTTTTGTGTCACTTCAGTAACTTATTTCCCAATATCTGTCAATGCAATTTATGTAATTTTCTTCAGTGTTTTTTCCGTTTCACATATACTTCGTTATTATTGAGCAATGTATAAATTGTCACTTGTTGGGATCATCAGTTGTTTACCATGTAACCGTTTCAGGGATTTTATAAACAAAACAATCATTAACACCAGCAGTATTGATCAAACACCGCCTCCCTTTCTTACGGTATAGTTTATCATTTTACATAAGGTTTTATATGTATTTTATATTGATATACTCTCATTTGGGTAATATATTTTTTTAAATAAAAACCTTTCAAGTGAACAACATTGTGACAGACATGGCTCTTATCATAGATGTGAGAATAATTGAGTAGTTCTCACACAATTCAAGATGGAAGTGTTCTCTACAAATGTATATTTACAGATGGTAAAGTGCCATTTTCATCAAATTACATACTTAGAAAATGAATATATTATTTTGATTAGTGATTTAAGGTTCTACTCAGGTAAAAAGGTTTAATCATGTATTGATTATTTCTTTTCTATTTTAAATGTAATTTACTGTGCAAATATCTTTATTTCTAGATGGGCAAGCATCTATAGAGGCAATCACTGACTGACAATCTGACAAATCAGCATAGCAAACACCTCACACTATTCCCTCCTGCTATGAGAGAAATGCATGTATTTGGTGTCATTCGAATGATGTAGTTGAAGAAGGAAAGAATGACATCATTGTAATTCCAACAGAAAATTAAGATAGACATGCATTTTGTTTTTTTAGTTCACGTACTAAATTTTTTTTTCAATTTTCATCTTTTATCTTCTGAACGCTCCAATAAACCACTTTTACTTCAAAAGCAGATAATATTTCTAGTAAATTGAGTAAGATTTTAATAAAATAACTGTTGAAGAGTAAAGTCACATTTAATTTTAGAAAAATATATACAATATTTTCTTGATTTTAGATATATTTGAAGAATGCAGATATCTGTAGGTGTTTTCAGATGTAAACTTGAAAATGAAGTTGGCCGCACTGACTTTGCTAGATCTTCACACACGACAAGAACTAGTGTATCTATCGTCCGACTTTCAAACTTGTTTTGTAAACAAACATTTTTCAATCCTATACATTAACAAATTATTAAAGATTTACCTCACTTTGATTTTCAAGAATATAAAGAAATTTCACATACCTAAACACATAATTGTAGAAGAGCAATTTGGTTTTACTGGAGAAAAAAAAGAAAAAAGTATTGAAATAAACTTTTCAAAAACTGTTTTTCAACAACAGATTATGAGGCAATCTTTGCACTAACACAGGTACCGCCATTTTAAATTTGGCCATTCTCAAATTGATCATTCTTCATGGCTGAGAGTGTTCAAATAACATCATTCTCAATCTAGAAATATTGATGAAAATATAACTGTCAAGGCTAATAGGTAGGGTTGTTGTTGGTAGGGCTAATAGGTAGGTCTTGGCTTAGGGTTGGTAGGTAGGTCATGGCTTAGGGTCGGTAGGTAGGTCATGGCTTAGGGTCGGTAGGTAGGTCATGGCTTAGGGTCGGTAGGTAGGTCATGGCTTAGGGTTGGTAGGTTTATGATCAGTGGTTAGTTTTTTTAATCTCCCAATTATGTATCAGTGTTATTTCATTTCTTGGGAATCAAATCTACCTAATAGCCATTTTTTTTTCAAATCTAATCATTTTATAGATACTCAAAATGGCCAATTTCAAAATGTTGAGCCTATGCGTCAATAAATTGATAGCTCATTATGATAATAAGTATATATACGTGACTGGACAATATAGTTAGATTTGAACTCATTGTCCTTGAGAATTATTATTCCAACAAATGGGAAGTTTGTTCCCCAAGATCATACCAGATCCCACTCACAATTTTCAGCTGAATTTCTTAGATGCGGAATTATCATTATTACATCCAAATATATTCAGACCAATGTTCACGTTTTAGTTTTTATAGTCATGTTTCGGATGTTGTACCCTCCAATCTTTTTAAGGTGTCTATTGAAGTTGGTGCTACAACCTACCATTAAGACAAATAATAGCAGTATTCTCTTTGCCATAATAGCTGACCACTGACAGTCCCTCTTTCCTGATTTTTAATGCATTTCTTTAGTAAAATCATTTGCAATTTATTTCTACAGGAAAATGCATTTACATTAGCCATGTAATAGCCTTGTTTTGTTGGTAATACTTCCCTTAAATCCTGACCCGGGGCAAACCATTTTTTCCTGATTATTTTCTTTAAATGACAAAATTCAGATTTTTCCCCAACTGTCAAAAATATTTAGTTTGTTAGTTCAGACAATGACTATAATTAAATGTACTCAGCACCAAACAATAAATTCTTTCATTTCTCTACCCCTAAAACCAGAATTTGTTGTATTATCATATGAGCAATCATTAGAATAGATAAAGTTATCAAGTGATGTCAGCTCTCAGGGTGGCATCACCATAATCAATAAGAAAAACAAAATTGAAAAAGGATTATGGTTAGGGTTGTGCATGTCCATTTTGCACTAATACCTGGTATTGGTGAAGACATGAATCCACTGCTCCCTGCACTTTGTCCCATCATCCAGTATCACAATGATTAAGGTGTATAGCTGCTACCCCTCATGAAATGATGTCGTATTTTTAAGGTACTTAAAGATTTGCAACAAAGACAAAGGAAGGAGGAAGGAAAATGTGGCATTAGAGTTGCCAAGTTGGCCATTTTCAGATAGATCTGGCTGATTTTTCTCTAATTCAGCCAATAAAAATCCAAACCAATTAAATCTGATAACAGTGATAAAAGCAAATGTACAATTTTTATTGATCCTTTGTTTTGGATTCTTAGTAAAGAATTATTTTATTTCTTAAATTAGCTGGAAATTTAAAAATCTACCAGATTTTAGCAATTTTTAAAGACCGTTATGAAAAAATAATATTGACTAGCATTCCAAGGCTAATCATGAATCACAGCCACCTGTATATACTCATTTTTATCACGGAAATTTAGTATAAATTTACATTGTAAATTGAATCTTCCAGTGAAGATTGGGGGGTGGGATCTACTTATTGAGAAGAGTGAGTGTGCAGAATTTAAAATTTCTACTCTGAACACAAAGAGCTGGGCAAAGTACACAGATAAATACAAAACATCAATAACTTGAACCCAGCAAAAGTGTTTACACCAGTTTGTTGTAGGCAGAGGTGATCAATAACTGCAACAACAATAAGTTACATGCATAACACATGAGATATATGTGGAAAGGTGTTTTTTTCTCCTCTCAACCTCCCATTGACCTATGTCTTTTGGCAGCATGTCGTGTTGGGGTGATGAATTAAAAAATTGGAAAAAGGAGTGATCAATGAATAAGTTACTTCTCTTGTTTTTGCTGGGCACCAAAATATCCAAATTTTCAAAAAAACAAGGGTGGACACAAACTAAGTGACCAATTCGGTTTGAACTTAGATGAAAAATTGACCCCCCATCCCCTAAAACCTTATTTTAGAGGGGAATTTAGGAAACAAAATAGGGAAGTGTTTGTGAGTGTGCAAAATTTCAAGTTTCAACTATGAATGGCTAGGGCTAGGTGAAGTCCAGATACATAGATACATATAAATGTCAGAACCCAATATCTATACCAGTGATGTGGGTAGCAGTGATTAACAATATTAGAAGAAAGGAGAGCAAGCGGAGACATGGAACAAACTTTTAAAATAACAAAAGGCAGTGACAACATCTCAGCGGAAAAATTCTTTACTATGAATAAATGGAAAAACATTAAGAACATTGCGGAAAAAATCCAAGAAGGGGTTTCTTCACACAGAGAGTTTTCAACAATGAGAACAAATCAATGGATCAAGATCCAAAAATAATAAAAGCTACAACAGTGAACAACTTCTAAAATAAATACAATAATCACACAACTAACAAAAAAACAACAACAAATTAAGCATTTTGGGAAAAAAAAAAAACAAATATCAAGACTGTAAAACAAAAAGAAAGATACAAGCACAAATATGTTCGAACGTTTTACTCCCTCTATATCTTATCCTGTAAATAACAAATCATACTTGGTTACACTGGGTTGGGAAGGAAGGGAAGTCATTTATTTTTATTTTTTCGAATCTTTTCAAATTTGTTCTTGGATGAAGTAAAAACTTAGAAGAAAAAAAACTTGACATATTGTTGTATCAAAGGACTACTGGGTCTCAAATGTAAATAACAACTTGCATGGAATATCAGACATGAGGAGTTAGGTTTAAAGTGTAAAATTAGCTTCAGTTTAACAATAAAGTCCCAATGGCTGAATGGTTAAAAGCAGCCTGGTGTGTACTGGACCCCCTCTGACTAGAGGGTGGGAGTTCAATTCTCACCGCAGTATTGCCGTAGAATAATGGTCTGACTCAAAGTTGTGATAATAAGCAACTGAAAATTAAGATGGAGGGAGAAAAGCAAGTCAAATTAATAATAATGTTGCAATACTTTATCCAAGAATAAATTTTCGAAAAAAAAAAAATATTGTTTAACTAAAATTCAGTTCTGAACAAAATATGCCATTTGCTTTTTGTCAACCTACAGTCCAGGTCTAAAGTTGATATTGTTTTTCTTCTGTAATAACAACAAAAACAATCTTCACTGAATTTCAAGTGGTTAACTTTTCACTGTTCATCCATCTGTCACATCATATAAAACCAAACTGATATATAAAACTAACATTTCCCTTGAAATTATGAAACAAGTGACCTGTAAGTAGTTCTTTTTACACACAAGTTTTACATATCAATGAAAAGGAGTTAGACCCTGCAAATAATCTGGTTTGTAATCAATTTTATCTGAGTGAGTGTTTAATAACTGTTCTCCTGATAAAAGTCAATAAATTTTTTCCATATGTTCGAAAAATATGAAACTCATTAAAAAATTATTATGGTTGTTGAGATACAGAATACTTCACCAAGGTGAAGTGGTTAGTAAACTAGTCTCACAGACCATTACAACATTAGTGAGTTTGATCCTCTCTCATGACCTTGTACCAGACAAAGCCAAGTTTAGTAAATACATATTGCACTGGTAGTAATGCGTACAGATGAAAACTAAATAAGTACTCACCTCAGTTTGAGAATATCCTTATTTATTTCAATGAACATAAATATGGCCCCTGCAAATGAAAATGAATTAACAGTTAAATTATCAATCAACATTTAATATTTAGGGAAGATTTGTTGTCTTTGAAGATACAGTGTTTAATATTAATGAAAATAGAGATATGTAGTGGGATATAAATATTATTTGCATAGATAAATTGGAAAACTTACATGATTTCTATCACATATTTTATTTCTAATTATGCATTTTCTTTTACTTGGAATGTTAGATTGCGTCCTTTTTCTTGTTGATCTTCATTGGTATTCCATTTTGTTTCAACAACAACTTCACAAATATTGAAGACATGTAGATTTTCCAGGTCATGGTTCTATTGTGTTGCTTTCCAAGATAGATGCCAATTCTATAAGCAGTCATCTTGTTTTGTTCGTGTCTTCATTACTTTTGCATTTTTTAAATCAAAGTTCTGGTCCTCCTTGTTGCTATGGACCACAAGTGCATTTAGAGTGTCATTTACCTTTAGAGCCCTTTTATGTTCATAGATTCTCTTGTTTACACTTCTTGAAGCCATCCCTAAATATACATCATTTACTACACAAAAAGACAGAAGTCAGAAGTAGACTTTTCACATTATAAATTGTCTATCATTGGTATTACATTTTAGTCATTCCATAAAACCAACCACACCCATTTCTAAAATGATCTCTTCAAGATACAAAAGATGCAAGAACGTAAAGAAAGACATCAAAAGACTTACCTAAACAAACAATATGGACATGCATCCAGAAGTAACCATCAACATGATACTAAAGAACAAAGAAATTTGGCTGTTAGTTCAAGGGAACCAAGCTAAAAGAATTGGATACGTGTGAGCAGAAAACTTTGCCAACACCTAAACTCAGTTTTACCAATTCAAAATATATTTTTGCACTGGTTCAGATGCTAAAAATTCTATATGATAGAAAAAAATTTCAAAAATGCCAAAAAAATGTCAAAAGTTGTCCCAAAATGGCCAAAATGTTCAAACACTTCCTTGCAAATGTTGCAATTATGCACTGTTAAATTTTTATTCGTCAAAGATGGAATCCTGCCTGAAGTCAGAGATTTAACAACCATAGAATTGTAATTACATAAATAAGCAAGAGCAAGTGATTTACGATGCATTCTGAGGAATTGATTTTTTGGAATATGTTCACTAAAAAGGGGATATAACTTCTGTAGATTCAATTATTCAAGCTGCTGCTACTAACTTATGAAATTATAGAGAAAATATTTTACCATTGGATCAGTCTTCAGCACACCCAAGATGGTAATACCCAGAATACCATGGATAAGCCAACCAACCGGATCAGAAAGCTGAAAATAGAAAAGGCGTGGTAAATTTTGTCAAAATCCAGTCCCAGTAGGATTTTACTGTTTTTGCCCTATAACAAGAACAATCCTCACCAAATTCAGAGGAGGGAACTCTTTACTTCTCGTCTATTACATCACATTAAACCAAACTGATATATAAAATTAGTATTTACCTACTGTTATTTGAAATCATGACCAAGAGATTGGTAGGTGGCTCACTTACATACTGAGCTAAACTGATGAATTTGATATATCTTCAAAAATTTACGTTACAAATACTCAAGAGCTTATTTCCTCCAAATAAATATATTTATACTAAAATATATATTTCCATTATTTTTTTATTCATTATATACTAGCAGGGATACCTGGCATTGCATGAAGACAACATAACTTCATATAAGACAACATACTGAAAAATAGGTTCTTTATTTCTTCTTACCAAACAAAGCAAATGGAAAAAATATTTACACGGAACTTAAATTGTCATTCAAAATATCATTTGTGAACTCACTGTCATAGATTGATGAAAAAAAAATTTCAATTTTATCAGAAAACATGACCTAATTTAGCAATAACACTGAGTCATCACCCCTCAAATCACTGTAGCTCAAAAAATAGCCCGCTCGACCAACCAGTCAAGTTGGCCATAGATTCTTCTCACTTCACTCATCTGTGTGTATGTCTGGCTGCTCCTGGGGCTACAACCATGAAAACTTCCATGTGTGTTGCTTTTTTTCGTTTTTTCAAAAATGACCCCATGACTGAATCTTGTTCTAGTATTTTCTAAATAATCTTAGATAGAAGATTTTTTTTTTCCAGATAAATAGTTCTGCGCAGGCTACAGTGATTTATTAATGTGAGGTACAGATATCCTCATCTTTCTTTTTTTTCACAATTACTTTTTCTCTAACTGGGTTGATATATATCAATACCTTGGATAGTACCGTTTAGGTTTGGCAGTACAAATTAATATAACTAAGTATGAACTGAAAACAAAAACACATTAAATTATTATAAGATCTTGAATGATGTAGATTCAGTTAGTGCAGGTGTCAATGGAGCAGGTCTCTTGTATGGCAGTACAAATTAATGTAACCTAGTATAAGCTGCCCCCAAAAAACAAACCAAATTATAAGGAAGTTTCGAACAGCATGAATTTAAGATTGAATTAACTGCAGTATTCAAAGTGTCCTTTTCGATCACAAGAACAAACAATCTGAAAGAGGAAATAAAAGTAGAAACTTCTGATGAAACTTGAACTTCACTGGTCATTCGCCCATCTGATTATTTTGAATCTTCAATTAGGATCTGTCAATCAAAACTGTGTACATAGGTCTCTCCAGTTTTCAAGTTGATCCGGCTCGCTGGTTATGCATGTATCACACATACAGGCTGCATCAATGGAGCTACAAGGCTGAAAATTTCAACATTTATCCCTCATCATGTCTACAAAAAACTTTTCTTTTTCTCTTGAAAATCCCTCTACTAAATAGATATTTTGTGGGAGGAATACAATTTGCAATGTAAGTTCATGCTAAATTGGCCCCTTAATTTGTGCCCACTTGTTTTTTGAAAATAATGACTTTTCGTGATTACTGCTCAACAAGACAAGAGGAGATGTAACTTATTTGTTGTTTACCCCTTCTTCCAATGTTTTGGTTGATCATCCTTAATGCGGCATGCCACTAAAAGACACTGGTTATGTGATATTTCCTAATGACTAATCAGACTTGTTTCATCATGATACCAGACAAGTGACATAACAATCTATGGGTAATGCAGATTTATAAGTAAACTGAAGTTATAAAAGATAGATATTATCAATATTCAACCCAAGTCATTTATGGTTACGGTGCTCACCAAAAAAATTCATAAATAAATTCGCTATGATATCTAATTTTGAAAATATATTTCTTAGGAGAACATTTCAATTGTAACTTCAGGATTCTGTAAAGAGTTACCTCCCTTCATAACCTTGCTCTGTGAGATCTTGTTTATTGTTACCTCCCTTGTTACTCATAGGCACAGATTTTTTTTTCAATATATATCTGAGATAAAAAAAAAAAGAATATTTAGATAAAATTACCAATTTATACAAACAAAAATAGTAATTTGTGTCAAATGAAATCTCATGCAAAATGCGACCTTCTATTTCAGCACATAAAAATGATATAATATATTTCATTATTGTGTATAATCCAACTCCAGTATTATAGAAACTTTATAAAATTAACAAAAACTCAGTCTGCTTTTCATATTCTAACAGATACATATCTTTATTGTTCCTCTTTTATTAGAAGCTAATAAGTTCAGAACTTGCATATCTTTATTTAAAAGGTAAAACAATGTTCAAAAGATTACTATCACAAAAACGTATTCCCTGGTCATATACAGGTCAGTCAGAAATAAATTAACTTTGCTTGTGATTTTATTCAAATTAACGTGGTCTTATATATTGATTGAATAACAAATAAAACTAATATAAGCAATTTGAAAAATAACTTGAATAAATAAAGACCATCTGGGACAGAAAATAAATTAATAGATCAATTTTGGGAGTTTTCAGCTGAAATATACAGAAGAATTTAGAGAAAAAATGTGCCTGGTAAAAGTTTCTCTGGAATGATGAGCTTCTAATTCTTTTTATTAAATTTCAAACATTTTTATCTCTTGAATTGATGAGTATTTTAATTTTAAATACATATTCTTATCAAAAATTGTTTATGGAGATATCTATAGAGTCATTCTTATTTATTAAATAAAATAGATCAAATAATTTTTAACTGCATTAATTTGTGTGTAATGTAATTTCATGTAAAATACAGCCCCTATTTCTATACGTAATATGATTGAATGATTTTTTTCATCTTCATACAAGAAACCATACTCTTTCATCCCATTTCAAATGTTTCATTTTTTCTTTCATTAAATACAGTTTAGAAGCCAATGAACCATAACAGGAATACCTTTAGTGAATCAATAGAAAAGATAACACTCAATTCTTAAAAGGGTGGTCACTTATGAGAAGGAAAATAATTTTGCAAGTTGTCCTACCCTAGTGGTTCCCAACCAAGTGTGATTTTAGGTAATCCAAGAGGAAAATAAGGTCATTTGGTAAAAACAAAAGTTCTGAATGTTTTTGGCTCAAGTACAGTGAGGATGCATAATGCAAGATGGAGTATAGCAGTGAAACCAAGTGTCTGAATTTTTGTTGTTTACTGAAATTATTTTCTTTTTACTTATAGTGTTAGGTTTTTATTGCTGTGTTTAATAAGCAGAATTCTTTTTCTTTTTTTTTGCGGTGGGGGGGGGATATATTCAAATTTCAAATGATGTGTTTCTGATTATTCAAGCTTACTTTCTTTGAGTGATGTACACACTGCAGCAGTTGTTCAGTTATAAAATTAAACACAAAATGAAATTTGAAACTATTCTTTGTTGCAACTTAAATTGAAAGAAGGAAACTACTAATCTAATTGATAAAAGCAGGAAATGACCTTGAAAAGTTTGGGAAATACTCCAGACAAACAAAAGCACAGGTCAACCACATAAGGGCAGGACCACTGTACAGAGCAGTAACTTTTTTAATGATTAAGATTAGCTCTCAGATATAAGAAGCGAGTTCAAGCCTCACAGGAAGCTACTTCTTAGCCCATTAAATGCTGCTTGTTTTTTTACAGTTATACTTTCTATAATGGTGTTACTCATTTCTGTGAGACCACCAATGAGATGGGAAACTGGGTCACATAGTTACTTATACTTTTGCCCTTTGCCAGAAGAAGACAACAATTTCAATATTTTTTTCACTTTTCTAATTCAAAGTGACTGCAGGATGTGTTTGTTTATCAGAATAAAAAAGAAATGCTGTTCCCAAACATGGTAGACCTGCTGCAACTACGTTCACTGAGGGAGTTTTAACACTAACCCCAAACCTACCTACTAACCCCAAGCCAAAAACTACCAACTAACTCTGACCCGAAACCTAACAACAAACCCAATCCTAAAACCAACCAATAAACCCTAACACTAAAGAAACGCTCTTCTGAGGAATCTTGTCATCTGCTTCTTTGACTTTAAATTAGCCATCAGCAGCTGCTAATTTTTAAAGAAAAAAGATAAACAGTGAAAATGCTCCATCTCCAAATTTCAGGAAAAAAAAAAAATGAAAGCTGAAATTTGGTCCTTCGATTTCTTACCATGAAGGTTTTGTGCAAAACACATCTACAAATTCTCTTCATCAACAAGCAACTGTTGCAGACAGCAAGAAATGCAGGAATAGTCTGAAATTTGAAAAAAAAAAAGTTTTGAATCTCAATAATAAAGTCAAGAGCAAAGATAGAAAGTATTCAATCTTCAAAGTTCATATTTAAACCATTTCACAACTGGTCATTTGAAGTCCCTCCAACCCACTTTCATACTGAGTGTTAGAGGGTTTGAAGGGTGGAATTTCATAGTCAATAAAGGATAATGGCGCTATACAATTTTTTTAAGTAACCCCAACTTAATATACCAATATAAAAAGATGGTATAATTCTTGATTGATGAAATCGTTGCTGCAATGATATATTCAGAATTCATCCTTTTGCACACCCATCCCCCAGAAATATATCTTTTGAATTCATATCGAATGTTCATATAAATAAAAGAGCATAGTTGGACTCTATATTTTGCACTTAATAACTTAATATTGTCCTGATTGTGATACAAATAGAACATCAAGCTCTCCTAAACATAAGACTGAGTAATGATACAATTTATCAAGTTTAACATCACATGAAATTCTATTTCTATCTAGTTACCTCACCAGATCTCATTGATGATATAAATGTGACAGACTACAAATGCACATTGCTAAAAATCTGTTGATTACATTCGTGTTTTACAAACTGATTATTTCATGACATTATGCACAAGTTAGAAGGGTCCAACGGCTTCAAGGCTCGAAAAGTCCATCACTTCACAAACTTGCTTGGTAAGCTGCTTGCAAACCTCAAAGATACAGAACAGGGGTCAATAAGATCTGGCAAAAAACTGAGGGGGCTAAAGACACACACCACAAATAAGACACAGTGGCCTCAAATGCAGGAGAACTGAATGCTGCAGTAAGATGTTTCAATAACTATGGCTGTAGAATAGAAATAATCATTATCATGCTTTTGAGTAGCGTAATATCTGTAATGATGAGAAATAAAGGGAAACAACTCCCTCCACTCAATAACAGTAACGGAAGTCACCAAGTTATGACCGTTGGCTAAGAATGATAGTTAATTACTTGATTACGAGGCAATACATCCACAACACACGTCTCCGTCATTCCTCATTTCTATTGACATCAATCCTCCATAAACCTGATAGCGCTTAACCATCAGTTCAATTTTCAAATCAGAGACAGTGCAAACAAAAATTTACGAGAGTAAGTGGTATAAGAGGTTTTTTTATAAGGATAGACAAGATTAATTAGGCTTGACTACATTATTCAAAGGGAAGGCATTCAAGAGAATAAATGACTTGAAAAATCACCAAATTCTTATGTTTGATGAGTCAGATAAGACGCAAAATTTACTAGCTGGGTCATTTACAAAAACAATGCTGATTTTTTTCACCCAAATCAATTTAAGATACTGGAATAGTTTATCAATTTATGTAAAAAATAATACAAATATAAAAAATTGTAAGAGTAACCTGGATAACATAAGATCTTCTGGGATGGAAATTAGATTAATAGGGCAATTCTTGAAGTTATCAGCTGAAATATATAGAAGAATTCAGAGGAGATAAATGAATATCAATGTGTCTGGTAAATGTTTCTTTGTACCGATAAGTTTGTAATTCTTTACTAAGTTTCATACATTTTGATGTATTCAAGATTAGAATATACATAATTTCAAGTTGAATCAATGTCTTTTTTATGTTCAATACATATTTCAAATGTAAATTGTCTACAGAGATGCCTATAGAAGCATTTTTATTTAATAAATAAATATCAATACACAATAATCAAATGATCAGAATGTTACAGAAACGATAGATGGAGACAGCATTGAGAAAAGAGAAAAACTGGAAACTCACAATATTTGCCAGGGCTTTTGAACCAGAATAGATGGACATGACAAACAAAACAAGTTCAGGAAGACAAAGAAGCAGGGTTTGTCTACAACAAAAAAATGGATTGAATTTCCAAAAAGAAATGTTCATACTAAGTAGCAAAAGTTTTAACAAAAATATAACAGAATGGTAGCAATGTAATGAATGATCCCCCCTTTGCAAGCAGAGGAGGTGGGGAAGAAAAAGATGAAAGAGGGAGTGGGAGAAGGGAAGGGGAAGAGGAGATAGGAAGGGGAAGGGGAAGAGGAGATGGGAAGGGGAAGAGGAAGAGGAGATGGGAAGGGGAAGAGGAAGAGGAGATGGGAAGGGGAAGAGGAGATAGGAAGGGGAAGGGGGAGATGGGAAGGGGAAGGGGAAGAGGAGATGGGAAGGGGAAGGGGAAGAGGAGATGGGAAGGGGAAGAGGAGATGGGAAGGGGAAGGGGGAGGGGAGATAGGAAGGGGAAAGGGAGATAGGAAGGGGAAGGGGAGAAAGGAAGGGGAAGAGGAGAAAGGAAGGGGAAGAGGAAGAGGGAAAGAAGGGAGAAAGGGGAATGGAAGAAGAGAGGGGGAAGGGAGAGGAGACGTAGAGGAGGGGAAGAAGAAGAGGGAGGACAAGTAGTTGGGAAGAAGCAAAAAAGTATTCATACACCCTAATCCCCCCCAAATTGCAAACAAACCTTTTTTACAAGAATATATGTAAAAAAAATGAAAAAGATAGATGAAAAATAAAGAACAGAAACAGAAATTGTTACTTTTGAGTAAAAGGCAATTAGTTTCAGTATTTGTTATGAAGTCTCTCAATAAAAACATTAATTCATAAATAGTGAATAATTCTACTAAATCAGAGAAAAAGAAATCCCATCAGGTCAGGTTGTATTAACATTCCGACCAGAACTGAGAACCCCTCAAATACACTGTCACCCAGGAGACCAACACTCAAGGTGGCATCATTATGCATTTTGAAATATGAACTGCAAATGTAATATATATATATCATATTAAATTAAAATTAAATGATGTGTAGTATAAAATAGCATCCATATACAATAAATTATGACAATATTCTATATAAAAAAACAAACTACACATATGATAAGCTATATATTAAATTCGTAGCTGAAAGGGAAGTGGTGTTTGATCAACACTGCTGAGTGCCATGTTCATATAACAGTTCTGTTTTTAAAATCCCTGAAACGGTTACATGATAAACAACTGATGATCCCAACATGAGGAAATTCATACATTGTGCCATGGTAAAAAATTACATGTGAAATAGGGAGAAAACCCTGAAGATAATTATATAAATTGCATTGACAGATATTGGGAAATAAGTAACTGAAGTGACACGAAAAAATTTTTGAAAGTTTTCTAATGTTTAGTGTTTAAACCTGTAGAGCTTTCTAAAAATACATTGTATATATGCTCAATGATAAGAGCATTGCAATGGCTACCCTATCAGTGGCAGGTTCTATCCCTGCAGCAGCCCATTTTGTTTGTTTGTTCCACTTACGTCATCTAAATTGAGTGAGAGACAGAGACAGAGTGAGAGAGACAATGTGGAATCCTAGTTTCTATAGTAAGCCTTTATTCCCATTATAAGTTACACTTTAGACAAGCATCATCAAACTCTAAAGTAAAATATGACACAAGAATAAGGGTTAACTTTGAAAATTTGGTTTCCACGTTGTCTCTCTCTATTAACATAATGTCGAATAACTCCAATCCAACCATACACCATGTTTGATATTTAGACCTGACTGTGTCTGATCAATGTCCCTGGGTTGATGGGTCACAATCCCTCGGGTATCAGTAAATATCAATGAAGACAAAACAAACATGTCAGCAGACACTCGAGTCAATTTCAAAAGACAGCCGTTGTTCAAAGAGTGAAATCTGTTATAAAATACAATGTAGCCTAATGATGAAAAAAACAATCTCTGGCAAGAAGACAAGGTGAAAAATATTATGGCTTGAGTTATTTGAAGCATATATGAGATTAATTCAGCTCACAAAAAATTGTTTTCTATCAAAAGAAATCCACACATTTTGTTTACAAATTTAAAAAAATACAACTTGGTTACGTCTTTGATGTACTAACCTGTTATTTCCGTCTAAAATGGGATCAATATCACCTTGCATTATCCTGACTTGAATGAATATTGCACCAACCAATGTCTGCCATCTGATGAAGAAAAGGAAATCAGAATTACTCAGGAGACCTTTATGCTCAATGTCTAGTCACTTCCAATTTATAGAATTTATGTTATAATTATGTCTTCATTCTCAAATCTAGAGCATTCTAATGGTATTGCACCATCAAAATACACTATGATATGCCATTTTTGCTATGTTACAGCAATAACCCACAAACATACAGAAATTGGACCATTATCATATAGATAATTGTATTGCCACAGCAGTACCTATAAAAGGTACTGCCTTCAGAAAAGGGAGCACCAGGTATTCAAGAACACAACTTCTACAGGCCATAAATGGATGATGACCTTACAATGTTATGGGACATGTGCCAAATTTTGATTTTCTCTTTTATTTTGCGGACTAATCAACAGCATTAACATGGCAGCTTTCAATATGACACAAGAAATCAAAGTAGATTTTTAGATGTTCGAGCATTCCAAGTACTGATGACCGTTACTGACAAGCTGACTTAATGTTACCAACTGGCAGGCTGACATACCAAAACACTCCCACACTCCCAAAATATTCCCATCACCTTTTTATTACTCCCCGCTCCTACTATATGTGTGAGAGTGCAAGGGAGAGAACTAGTCTTAAAAATTGAATTTTTGAGAGTAACATCCCATGCTTCTAGCAGACAAACATACCAAAACACTCCCACTACCTCTTATTTATTCCCTCTCCTCCTATATGTCTTGGAGTGCAAAGGAGAGAACTAGTTTTAATAAATGTGTTTTTGAGAGTAATGCTACGCTCCCTGCTAGATCTTCAAACTAGGATGTCTAGTTCCACAGGCAGATAAAGTTTGAAATGAAAAATGAAATACATTTCAAATTACATTTCCAGGAGATTGAACAGGTGCATCTGTGGTTTGACTTGTTCTTCAGAGAAAAAAAATCTTACGTTTCAAGTCAGTAAAATCAAGAAATAAGGTGAAGCCTCTCCCACTCAGTGAATTACAAAATACATATCCTATGTTTAATCAAAATTTGCTTAATCTTGTTACAAAGTATCTCCCTGACAATTGTGCTTTACCCAGAACAAACATTCGTAGGTTTTAGATATTTCACTCTAGATAATTATGGGCAATAGATTAAGAAACACCCATGATTTTAGAAGCACAAAAATACATTCAAAAAGCTTAGAACAAAGTAACATTTAGAATTTCAAACTAGGGATGCTTAAAACAACAATGATCATCGCATCGTAAATTATTTTTCATTTACATTAAAAAAACTGATTTGGAATTATTATTCATTTTTTTTCTCACATTCACTGCATTTATTCCAATAGAGGTTCAGTTTTGTTTTTAATGTTCAGATAATATTACATACTGGGTAAATAAAAAGGTTTTTTTCTGGGAAAACTGCAATGTTCATGAATATAACAGAACCGATTCTTGACTAGAACACATTGTATCATTTTCTGGTCAGGTATTAAGATGTCCATTATTACAGAATCAGTAAACAAAAATCAAGTTAAACCAAATCTCAACTGATACTTTCAAAGGATATATTTAAATTGCTGGCTATCCGAAGAATATGATGGTAGAAGATTTTAATCTTTTCCTAACTCAACGTTTTACGACAGAGAGTTCCATATTTTATTACTGTTGGTGCCATATATCCCAGGACAAGTACCTGGTGGACAGGTATTTTCAGCTATTTATTTTTAAATGGTTTTAATTAATAATCTCTGTTTATGTTATCATATTATTACATTATGAAAGTTGTACAGGACTTCCTCAAGTTCAAAATATCCACAGTCAATGATTCAATACAAAATTGACTTGTCTTATCAAGAATAAGGTATTACCTAATAGAAATTTCTCTTGGAAGATCCAGAGCTAAGCTACTTGATGTGAATATATAGTTTGGCCAAAAGCATTGGATAATATAGAGTGGTCATGGTCAACTGGAGGAAATATTTAATGACCAAAAAGGTAAGGGAAAAACATAAAAGATTGGGACTATGCTCTAGCCATAAGCTTCTATGGCTGAATCAGTCATAGCACCATCCATGAGAGACATTCTGCTGAAATATATGATTGAATCCATTTAGTATAGCTAGATTATCTACCTGTATTAGATAAGTAGATAGATATCTTCATTTGACAAGGCAAGAAAAATTCATTGGATTGAGGTTTCCAAAAAGTATTTGCAAAATGAAACTTACCCTTGGAATATGGTTGGGTACATGAACTTCAGCACAGACAAGACATACTGCAAAACAATTTATATACTTTAATAAGTTGTTGTTGTAATTTGAACTCGATAAATGTGACAGCATTAAGAAACCCTCCTTTTAAAAGAGAAAAAACAAAAAAAAAAAACATTTGTTGTCCAGCCCCACACAAGCCAGACGTTGAAGAGGGGTTGAAAACAAAAAAAAAACTTGTTGATGAATGAAAGGAATTCAGGGAAATGTATTTTTCACCCATTATTTCTTACTGAAATGAGGGGGGCAGGAGGATCTTCTATGCTATCATTTATGGTAGAATCTAAATTTTTACAAATCAATTGTCTAAATTTTTCATAGTACACTTTTCTTCGAGAAAAATAAAATACAACTCAATCAATAAATGCTACCCATAACGGACTGTTTCAATCACTGTTGCTGGGTTTAGGTTATTCATGTCTTCTGACATTTACGTGCATTCATCTATCAATCCAAACTTTGCCCAACCTTTACTGCTCAGAGTAAAGAAGATGGCTTTTTGTTTTTTGAAAATTCTGCTGCCAAAATAGGTTTTTAGATTCAGATTATTTTGTACCACTCTATCGAGCATTTTTTATCAATTATCTTGCCATTATTCTTAATAGTAGGTGAAATATTCAACAATGTTATACTGGATTCTGTTTCAGCATGGGATAGCTTTTTCTTTAGTTCTTCTTTCCAAAACCTGTGTACTTTGGTCAAGCCGTCAGATAGTTGTTTTCAATGCACTGCAAATGTTGTTTCATACATTTCTGACTGCTTCTTACAGTCAGTGTTACCTGAAATGTTCTAGCAATCAGTCTGGAATTAATATGTGCCTCATATATTCTCTACGGTGTCAAGATCTTTTGAATGAGGAAAAGTCAGTGGCTTATTTTCTCTTTGCCAAGGAGTGTATAATGAAAGTCACCAATGCATTTAAAACACAGCAACTGAGCTACTTTGACCACTTTGATACAAGGGTGTTAGCAGAAAAAATGACCAAGACTTAAACTAAGTGTTGCCAACTCGAGAGAATATTTTTGCATAAGTTTCATTGCTAAAAAGCACTAAATGAAAAAAATTTAGCAAAACACTGTTGATGATCAAAAAATGCCAAAAAGATGCCTAAAATGGAATAGAAAATTATCTTTTAAAAATGGCCAAAATGTTCAAGCACTCCTATATTTTTTCATCAATCTCAGGAACGCACATTTTATTTGTCAAAGACGGAATTCCATCAGAAGATGGAGATTTAATATCTATGTTGATGAGATGAACCAGTGTAATGTTAATAAGCAGGTGTTAGAAAAAAGAAGTCGGTTCCTACCTTGTTTACAAAACATGTTACAGTAAAAAGGAAACACAAATTTAAAAGGTCCAAACTGCTGTGGAGGTGTGACACAAAAGGTAACAAGGTCATAGTCAAGGTCGAACATTGGTCAGAGGTCAATCCTGAGAAGAAAAATGGAAAAAATTTAATTTGTTGTCAGTTAACAACAGTGGCACTAGTGAACTAAATTGGAGACTTTGAGAAAAAAAATAAAATACAGAAGTAACAAGAAAGATCTTGGAATAATAATTGACTAAAAATTGAATTCTTTTGAGCATATTAATAACGAAGTCTAGAAAGCAAATAAGTATTATTCAACGTTCTCCTACTGTTCAAAATATTGGTTCAACCACATTTGGAGAATGAAAGCTCAGTATGGAATCCAAAACTTGATCAAATAAGATTGATAGAAGATGTGCAAAGAAGTATTTCAAAATATACTGGTTGAAATGACTTGAAAGATCAAATCTGCCTACTATTGATTCACCAATGAACCTGTGAAGGATATGATCCAAGCATTTTAAATGATGGCTGGTAAATACAATAATGAGTTGTCAAATTATCAGCTTCTTATCAAAAAGTACTTATGAGGTCATAGAAACAAACTGGTTCACAAATACACTCGCCAGGATATTAGGTCAAATGTCTTTAGTATTAGAATAATGAAAATGTGGAATAGCTAACCTGAATCAGCCGAAGCAGCTGAGAATATAGAATTGTTTGAAGCAAGACTAGATGAATTATGGAGAAATCAGGTCTTTAAATTCAACTGGAAGGGAAACTATCGAGAAACATAACAGTAAGGATCTTTACATAATGGATTAAATCCAGCGTGAAAAATGTTAATATTTATAAGTCAAAGCACAAAACATGTTACATTAGGGTTTTGTTAATATCTAAAGATGTCAGGTACCTAGTTTGAAAAAAAAAAAAAAATAGGTCAATTCTCGTTTGAATTCCGGGATGAAAAAACAAAAAAACTAGATCAGTAGTCAGTCTAAAACTAGGTCAAACTATTTAACATCTCACCAAAAACTAAGTCTGAAGTCTTACATAAAACCTGGAAGTATAAATTGAGAAAACAGATGAAATTTCTCTGAAAAAATAGAGAAACAAGAGGAGAAAATGAGGTCAGTAATCAGTCAGGTGTATGAAAAGTAGCTATTTTTTTTTCTAAAAAGACAACTACGTGAGTCGATGACTAGATACCATACATGGTTTCATATCTAAGGGTGTAGACCAGATGCAGCTTTCATATATTGTATTCATAATCCCAAAATAGGTCAGCATAAAATGTTATAATTCTTATGTTTCACTTCTGAAGTAGGTGTGTACCAAAAGCATTACAAATTCTAGTGATGATTAGAGACCTTTTTTATAAGAATTTTGAAAAATTTCGCAATGATTCAAATATCTTCTTTGAATTTTCAATCTTGGTTTTAATTGCAATAAAATACCATAAAGATAGTCATAAGAAAATAAAAATTATTCTTACATACTTATAGCAGGTTTTAGATGGTTTTTAATGGTAATTTTTGTCATACAATATCATCTCTGATTACACCATTATTAATGTCTGCCAACAGAAAAATTGAAACAGTTTCATTAAAAAATCTTCCAAAAATAAAGTAGCCATTATTTAGAGTGCAAGATTCAACAACTGTCAGTTGATCTGAAAAAATTTTACACACATTTTACTTAAGATATGGTGAAAATTGATTTGTCTACAATTGGAGTTCGTTGTTTGTAAATTCAGTTAAAAGATCAAGTGGTCCTCACCCAAATGTGATGAAAGCCTTCTTATATGTACAAGCATTTTAATGTGACAGCTCAAGTATGGACAACCAAAAATGACAAAACCTGACATAACCCACATTGGGAATATACTTTACCATTATTAAAATACTGTCATATGATGGACTACACTCTAGTATGGATTATAAACATTTATTCCCAAATATCAGTTGATGCAAAAGTTCTCGACACCACCTCCTGTACAATGCTAGAGAAATCTTAGAAATGTTTCTATTCTTTGTACAAGTAATAAGTAGTGGCAATCAACAAAAACTTTCAGCATAAGTTTCTTCAGTTTTGGTACTAGACCTGCTGGCTGGTTTTGTATGTATTGCATACCTGGGCTGCACTATAAGAGCTAAAGGGCTGAAAATTGCAATATTAACTTATCATTATTACACATATAAAGATTTTTTTTTTTGTTTTTAGAAACTCAAGAGGCTGATATCAAACCTCAGCCCCAAGGCAGGCACAATTTCCAAATTCAAACCTACTCCAGTGCCTGTGTTGGGTAAGTATCTGTGATGAGGCTAAGATTATCTCCCGTTCTAGCCAAATCTGACAACCCTACTGTGGATCTATCACTTTCAGCCTATGGCTTCATGTTTCACTCCTTGTGGCAACCAAAACATTCCTCAAAAAATTCATCGAATCAAAACTGGAATCGTTCCTTTATGACGGTAAACACAATTTACAAATTTATAGGAATACAAAAAATTTTGTCTAACAAGTTCAAGAAACTTTTGCGACAATCCAACATTAATGGTAAAAATAATTTAGCAGAAACGTGGGATAAAGAAGCAAATCTTGAGGAAGGGCTATGATCAATAGACTCTAAAAGGCTGATGATTATGAGTAATAACAGAAAATATGTTAACAAGAATCCAAAAATAAGATTTCATTTGAATGTCAGCCCTAAGATAACCATTCTGCAGCTGTCACTTGATTTTATAATAATCCCTGAACTGTTAATTCATAGAAACAGTAAGAGCTTCCATTGTCATCTTCTGTGACGACTGCTTTAGTTCATATTACTTGCTTTGTTACAATGTGAAACATATGTTTTGTTAGAAAAAAAAAAGGGGAATTGTAGAGACTAGATCAAACTATTAAAGATTATTTATTGTATAGAATCAGAAGATCTTATGTAATTTATTTTTACCAAAAACGTGTTCAGGGGACTGAGAGGCCGTGTAAATACAGTGGAAGTAAATTGAAGTAGATTGAATATCAGAAAATCATTTTTTTAGCAATAGAGTGACGAGAAAAAAGAATAGCTTACTGGAATATGTAATGCTATCAACAAATGTAAATGAACTTAAAAAGAATTATGATGCTTATCACACCACCATTAATGCTAATGATTAAGGCTTTCAATATTGATTATTTGATTTGTGCTCTTTTCATAGAAATTGTAGACTTTTTTCTTTCACACTAAAATGTGGAATCAATTACTGTATTAAAATAATAACTCCAATTAAAGGTGACGATTGGCTGAAGTCACTAACCTTAAACATAATCATTTATAAAAGTTGAAGGTAGTACAGTACTCTACCAATAAGGTGTCTTGTAAATTCCCTCACAGTAAATTCTACTGTGAAACATTCCTCCGTGGTGAATATCTATTTTCCATAGAACATTCTTTGAACATTAAGGAAAGCCTACATACCTTGTTGAGAAATATTTGTTTCACTTAGCCAACATAGAAATGAGTTGGGGACAGGGGCAAGATTTTCCATTTTCAATTTATATTTTGTTTATATAAATCACCCAGAAATACATACAAACAATATTGGATGATTTGGGGGTTGCTATGGGAATTCATTCTTTTGAATATATAAGAAAACAAATAATCAGAGTATTGCTTGAGTTTGACTTGAGATTTGGTAATAAATTAACAAGAAAATCTCAAGAATTATTCAATTGACCTGTAGTAGCTATAAAAAGACAAGTTTAGATTAGAAGAAAATATTTTCAATCATATAATTTTTAATAAAGATTTTTGTTTCATAGTTAATTTGGTACTATTTATGAGCAGGCTGTGATTTTTATTTTCTTTGAAAGGAAACGGAACATTATTCTTCTTCTGTTGTTTCCTTTTTTTAAATAGCATAGAATTGAAATTAATCTATTGTGAGTAAAAGTTTCATTGGTCATTATTTCCATTTTCATTTTTTAACTACTTTTTACTTTTATCTTAATTATATTATATCATTATTGTAACTTCTGCTCAGACCAGCAGTGCGCAAACAACGTTGATCGGAAAGTAAAGAATAAACCTTAAGTGGGATTTAATCCACAACCTTTACAAAGGGGGCATAGTTTACGCCTACCTGTTCTAGTCATTGAGATACCAAGACTCAACCAGCAGTTGCAACATAAAGCAACTAATGAATCAAGATGAAGATGAAAAGTCATGAAAATAATGATTCATAATATTTCATCAAATAGAAATAAACGAAGAAAGTATTAAAAAACAGAAACTATCTTTCATTGGTGTTAATTAAAGCATAACTAGAACATTGCAATATGTCTTGAGGTTTTTAGAGCACTATTATTGGGTCACTGGGAGGAGAGGCCCAGTGTTCAGTACACAGGGTTGAGAATTGTTAAACATATGGTTTCATTCCAGCTACCTGGTTGGTGAGGTTCAATAATCCAGTTTGGAAGATAAAGTTGCAGGTCTTTTTTGTGCTAATCCACACCAAAAGCTAATGTCCATAATTCTCAAATATAAAAGCCTTAAAAGTAAAAAAAAATGCAATCTTCGCTTTGATGTTCATAAAACTATACAGTTTGAGTACCGTTTCTATCGTACTTTGACAACTTCATGATGTGCAACATGATAACAGTATGTGTTACATTTCATCGTTGCATTCATTTCTGATGAATATGTTGTTTTAATATACTTTTCATTATAAAAAAGAAAAAAATATTTTTTGGTGCCACAATCTGTTCGTTAAACACCATACGAGGTTTATATATGTTGATTTGAGGATTATAAAAAGGAAAAAAAAAAAGAGTTGCGTTTTCTTTTCTATGCCAAAAAAGACCCCAAATGTTGGGTGTTCAGAGACCATCTCCACCCAAATGAAAACCCCAACCCTGAGGTGGGGAAAGACTAATGAAGTACAAGCAAATATAACAAAACTCATTGGTTATGAAAATATAAGTCTGGTGTGGACTATCAAAAAATGTCCTAAAATGCTTTATCACTGTATTTTGCTTATTTCATACATTTGACGGCAATCCTTATATGCATCAGGCATCGCCATTTTGAATGGCTGAAAGCAGCTAAATTTTTATCATTGTTCGAAAAAATTTTACAGTCAATCTAAAAATACCATTTATTTTATATGCTAGTAAGGCACTAGTTATGTTTAGGGTTGATGTCGCTGATTTCCTCCATAATATTTCTCGATGTTGTTTCGTTACCTGGAATCTAAATCTACCTAATAGACATTTTCGAACAAATATAGCAACATTTACTCAGAAAAATGGCCAAATTCAAAATGGCAGTGCCTGATGCGTTACTGCGAGGGTAGCCCATTTGACAATATTAGCCTCTTCTTTGGGAAAAGCTGCAAAATTCTAACAATTTCACTGATCTGGAAACTAACTAGAAAAAGATATACAAGACTGGCCATTCTGGAAAAAAGTTGAAAAGTTTTTATTTTCCAAGATCAAATTGCTGTTAAAATTGGGCCCCAAACTTTCACAATGGATTGAGTTTCTAGTTATCAAGAAAAATAAACAATTTTTTTCAGGGTTAATGGGCAAGGTCAGGGGTTCAGGGTCTTGTGGTGGGGATCTCAAACAAAAAATACCCAGTATTTAGTGTCTCTTTCAGCGAGGGTGGGGGGGAAGTGAAAGTAACCTGATCTTTGTTATGTTTTTTAAGGCTTCAGTACTGTGAAATTAGCCGTTATCCTCTGAATATCAAATTCGGTAAACATACGTCACCGATTCGCAAAATGAAATATCAAAGGGGGGTAACAAATAATGCATACAAATCATTTAAATTCAAGGTTAGTTTGGGGATTGTTCAATGAATGTTTATTACCAGTTGCCAGTGTATATTCTTTTCAAATTTATAATAGTGAAAAAAAAATGTTTGTTTTTGCTACTTGCAACACCCACCCTAAAACTAATCCTAACCTTGACCCTCACTAATCCAATTTTGATGGAATAATAATTCAAATTAGCATAATACAGTTTGAAATGGTCAAGTATTCTGCTTTCATTTATTCCTTAAAACGTTAGTAGCAGTAGCTGCATACATCAGTGTTATCTGTTACTTCCCTTTAATATTTTACTTAGAGAATCAGTGACAAACCTTTACCTCTAATATTGTAATTGTCACCATTTTATACCCCAGTCGAACAACAGGGCAGTCTACTCTGTACTGCTTTCCCCACGGATTGAACTCACAACATCCAGAAAATGGGATCACTGCTTCATTTATCCACATGGTTACGAAATAAGACAGCCCTATGAAGAAGTCCAGCAGGTAAAATGACCGAAAAGTGTTATGATAAATACAATGTCATGTGTTCAACAAATACCGGAAGAGTTTTTTAGAATTCTGCTGGGCATCTCCGTGCACTATTTACATTAAAAATACGTATTCAACATTCAAATATACATTAATTCGAAACTTGGTTTTAAAAAAAATAGAAGCTGATATTTTTCCTAAATTCAATATATTACAACTGATAACTCCCAAAATTGCCCTAATAATATATTTTGTACTTGAGGTAAATTTATCGAAATTATTCGTTACTAATTTTCACAGATTGATTCAAGTAATTCAATTCAATCGCTCGGTTTGATTAACTTTCTTCATTAAAAAAAATCGAAAAATATTGTCAGTGGTTGATTTTGAAAGTCACCCGGAACAAAGGCTGATTGTTTGGTTGATGTTCGCTAAAATTATTACGGTCAAGATTTGTTAAATCGAAATAAACGAAATCGTAATGAAAATATTTTCCCAAATGCAGAATGAATCGCTAAGAAACTTTTTCTGCTGTTTGAGTAACTTTTTTAAATTTTAAGGGAAGCCAGGAAATTAACTCTTGAGCGGTGATCGATTTACAATGAAATCATCTTCTAAAACTGGATACTGATTTTGTGCCCCCTGCGACAATTTTCAAAAAATCTCCTAAAACTGGACCCTTTTTTCTGAACCCCAACAATTACCATCATAAAGTTATACCAAAAAGTAAGTCATTTCACATATTGTGAATTTTACAGTTTCTTGTTCAATTGAATAAATGTAAAATTATAATGCTGCATTGGCAAAATTTCAATCTCGAATAATTTTTTTTTTTTTTAACTTCAAAATAAACTTTAGTCTTTGCTTTGACGTACATAAACCAGGGGCGATGTTCAACCAGCATAAAGAGGCACCAAAAGTCATACATTGACCCCTAAAAATATTTTTCGTATCAAAAAAAGGCAACATATTAGCCAGAAATTAATGCAATAATTAGATTAAACGCATGTGTTGTTTGTTTTTTTTATCAGATCGCGTCAGGGTACGATGCCATCGAAACAGAGAATCATGCCTCTGATGAGTTCAAATTGCGCGATCTGACAGAGACACGGAGTTCAATTACATTGTTGCATGAATTCTTAGTGAATATGTTGTTTAATCATACTTTAGAAAAAAACAACATATAATCATTTTCAGAGCCTTAATACGACTTTTGGATCCTATGTGCTAATTAAAGATCGCCATAAGTTTATGTACGTCAAAGCAATGATTACCCTGAAAAGTGGTTTATAAAATAACTTGAACATAACATGATATTTACCTCTGATATTGTCCCATAATTTTCTGCCCCTAACAGTTAATGGTCATTTGGAAAAATCCTCGAATTAAAAAGTCGTAAATTTTCAAGCGTCAAACTCTCTTGAATCGAAAAAAAGTAGTTGTGTTGTCAACATTTGGAGAAGACAGACAGGTGCGTATTTCGAAAATACCGGGCTGAGATGAGAGAGATGGCCCCGTTCCAGTGTCTCACGTACCACCTCAGCGGTGTATACGATAAACAGAAAGATGCAGGCGTTGATTGGTACATAAAAATAAAACTACTGAGCATAGAAGACTGAATTTTCTTTTACTTATTTTTTGTAGGTTGGTGACGAGGTTGCGAAACAAAACAGGTTTCTGACGTGTTTAACAGAAGGGAGGTAACTCAGTGTTGCCAACTCAAATTTGACTTCTCCGGCTAAAACTGCTCAAAGTATCGGCTAAAATCGGTTATTTCTCTCCAACTTTCGGCTGTTTATGGCTAAAAATGTACTATACCTATCTATAGCCAAATTTTCAGAAATGATAACTCTTTTCAAAGACTCCCCAACAAATAATTCATAGAAATTGAACATTTACTTTTATAAACTTGACATGTTTTAGCGAATTTGTATCCGACTCCAAAAATATTTCTAAAGTAAAGTTTTTGGAGTGATTGTCAAGATGAGTGTCTTAGAGAGATAACTTTTCAAAGGGGATAACAATTCCGAGATAAACCAGGGCGTTGATAAAAAAATTCAAATTCTTGAATCTGTTAAGTTTGGGACAGAATTAACAACGATGAACTTAACAGGTGCCTAAAACCTAAAAATGATGAATACAACGATGATGTGAAGGACTCATTCCTAAAAAGAAATTTTCGAAAGGTATAGGGGATATTTTAGGGGAAAAAATGGGAAAGTATCAGAGAGCTGGCAAAGTCAATTATTTGTGAAAATTCGACCTTGTCTGCTAGCTTTACAGAAGTTAGTATAGCTTACATTTTATTTTCAACTCTACCGCAGCAACTGAGAGATCATTTTCAAAGCTAACGTTGAGTGAACGCACGATTAGAAGCTAAGTGACACAAGAGCGACTCTAAGGACTTACTATTCTATGTATAGAAAACGAGACATCTCATAAAATTGACTCATCCACGAGCTAATTGACTCACCGCTACGAAGTCCCGAAGACAAGTTTGTAAGTTCATTCCGAGAACATGTACAAGACTATACATTCATCTTTATTTTTAAAACTGTCAAGTATTTTGTTTTGAATTCAATTAAAAGAACACATTTAAGTGTAACTGAATTTATTTCTAGAATAAAATTCAAAATCAGAATGGAATTTTCAAACCAAAAAATTACCGTTGAAAACTTTCACTTTCACGAGGAGCGCAAAATTAACAATTTGTAGGGGTCGGAATCGAGCCTTGCGCTGTAACTAATAATACTGTAGTATTGTTTATTTATACGCACTAATATTATAGTGTTTTTTATTTATCTATCAAATAACAGTAAGTGAGTTTTGTTTGGTAATGCATAGAACATAGGCCTACCTTGGAACGATGTGAAGATGTTGAAGATATTATTCAATCTCTCCATATTCCAATGTTAGACAGGGAAAATGGGATAATTTGCAATGCACCACACTTTTATCAAACATGAATTAATCGTACAAAACTGCTACTGCTTTAAAAACTGATTTTTTCACACTCCAGTAAATGCGAACAGTGACCATGAGTTTCCTAGAAAGCTTTTTAAAACTTTTTTCAGAACTGATTTTCAACAACTTGTAGCCGTACTCAACCCTATCAACCATGACGGAAAACATTGTGTTTGTGACAAAGACTGGCTTTGACACACACCAACAATGTCACGTAGAGTCAACAAAGCAATGATTCAAATCAAGTGAGTTTTGATTAATTTACGCAAACGGCCAGGACATTATGACAAAAATACAGCTTATGGAGAAAATAATTTCATGCCTTCAAAACACGTTTTACACTAAATGCACCTGAAGATGTTAAATGTGTCTTCTGTCTTCCTGATGGTCGGGAGGTTTTAAGTGGGCATGCACAGAATAATTATAATCACTCTGGCATGTTTATGATTGGAGGAATAAGACTTGTTATAACTTTCCCTTGTTACAACCGGCCAAAGTCCCCCTCTAATTCTTCCCTCAAAATTCTATTTGATTTTTTTTGTTTGAATTTTGAATGATATAAAAGAAAAATATCCTTATTGAAAGATACATGCTGACTGTTTGCTCTTTTCCGAAATCTTATCAGTTCGTCTGTCATTCTCTGTTTCTCCCGCATCTCCGCTTATTGCAATTCCAGATAATATCTCTATACACAAGCCCATATTTGATATATCATTTTAAACTCTGAGGTGAAAAAATCCCACTCCATGCAATGAAAAACTAAGTAAAGTGGAAAAAACAAATTTGAAGAATATATATATATATATATATATATATATATATATATATATATATATATATATATATATATCATTTGATTAAGTTTTTTTATTCAGTTTTTTTTGGTTTTTTTTCATATTTCCTGCGGGCGAATGAACTGACGCGAAAACTGTCTCAAACACATTGTACAGTTAGTTCGGTCCAACAACTTTCGACTATTGCCGGTTATCATCAAGAACAAGTGATGCGTATAATTTTCAAAGTTCTTAAATTGCACCACCTAATTGAATCTTTACGTTCATTGAGAACATTGTAATTTTTTTTTATATTTTCAATCGCTCGTTTCATCGTACTGACGTGATTTCTGTTTGAAAATGTTCAAAATGTCCGCCCCCAAATCAAAAGATATTTTGTTTACTTTAAGCAGCTTTATCTTTCTGAATATCGCTTCTATGATTAAGCAACAGTGTTTCAGTATTGGACTTTTCAGTTCCGGACTATTCAGCGATAAGACCTTTGAGTGCCAGTATATTGGTCAACGAAATTCACAATATGAGGTCTGATTAAAAATAGATTTAATTGAAAGCATATTGTTTATAACAATAAAGCCCCTTAATAAATTGTTAGCAGTGCGCAGATGAAAGAATGGGCAAACCTGGTCTTTTCAGCTGTCAATATTTGATAATTTGAATGGAACTGATGTTGACACTTTTGAGGATTTCATGGATATTCGTTGTCCTGGATAGGTGTAGTGTTTTCCTTCCTTTAGCTCTGTGTTTGCTGAAGCTTTCGGTTCAGCAAGTCCGACTTTCAAGAACAAGAAAATCCCACTGGTCCTAAAACGAAGGGTATGCGATCAACGCATCTTCCCGAGAGTCATCCATGGAGATGAAATGTGGAATCTAACTAAAAGATTGACCCTCAAACAGAAAACTATGCAACGTGCACATGAGAGAATCATGCTCAACTCCACATGGAGAGATCATAAGACAACAAAATATATCAAGAACAAAACAGGAGTCCGAGATATCACAAAATCCATTCGAAATCGCAAATGACAACTGGCTGGTCATGTTGCAAGGATGGCAGACAACTGCTGGATATCACGACCCACAACATGGATCCTCAGAGATCATATGCGAAATAGTGGCTGACAGAAAGTAAGATGGCGCAACAAGCAAGACAAATTTAGGAAGTACTGGCTCCGTGATGCCCATGATAGAGTAGTCTGGCGAATCTTGGGGAATGTCTATGTCCAACGACTGACACTAAAAGGCTGCTGCTGCTGATGATGATGATGATGATTTTAACTCTTCACAGTTTTTTTCTACACACTGTGATATCATGCTTTTATTAATGAATTTTCTTATTTCTTTTAGTTTATGCTCCATTTTCAACATCGGGTGAGTGCAGGTGTGAGTGAAAAGAAAGAAATAAGAGAATTTATGAAAAATGATCCAATGATGACGGTAATAAACTCCATGCTTGCTGAAGAATCTATAACACGCAGCATATTATCGGGTTCATTATCTATCTATCCATCTATCTATCTATCAATTAGAAACCGTCAACAATAAGTGTCAACATCGACCTAGTCCTCATAAACATTGGTCACTTCAGTCTGTCAAGTTAGTCTGGGTGGCTGGTTATATATATATATATATATATATATATATATATATATATATATATATATATATATATATATATATATATCGTGTGTACAGACTGCAGCAATGGAGCTAGAGGCCTAAAAGTTCAAGCATTTGCTCCTTCTTCTGTCTAGAAAGAATTTTTTGAACCATTCCCACACATGCACGTAAAATAGGACTTTAGTGGTGAATTCAATTGACAATGTAAGTGCCTTCTAAAGTGGTCCCTTTAAAAATTAATTGTGTATTTCAAAAATTAAAAAATTGAATTGTTTACTGTTGATAAGATTGCCAAATCTTGCATTGTTAATTGATTGCCAGTTTGGGGATGTTTTTCGATGGGCGTTGGTTTGAGGCCTTTGTAATTTGTGTAAAAAGTGGATCAAAACATCACTGAAACTAAAAAGCGCATATTTTGTTTGCCTGTAATAAAAAAAAGGGGGGGAATCAGCAGTGGCGTAAGCACAGACATAGTAGAAAACAGTCACGAGAAAATTTCTCCTCTTTTTCTGCCAATCGGGACTTATTAAAATATTGGGACTGTTGGGACCTCATCAAGCGAACCTGATAGAGACATAAACGTGTTTGTTTAGCAAATATACTTTCTACTATATATTTATATATATATATATATATATATATATATATATATATATATATATATATATTATATACAATTTTTTCTTTTTGTGTGGCATTTCGTTTAGTTATGGCCAACATGAGGGTATTTTACGTTATTTTGGGGGTATTTCGGAAAATAACGGTATTTTGGTAAATGTTATAGACATTGAATATATGATTTTTAACTTTATTCAAAGTGCTTATTTTGTATTATCATGACTTGAATGTATATCAAACTGAACAAAATGTCCCACAGACATACATTTTCATGACAACGTTTGGTAGATGATATTTTCAGTAATCAATGTAATTACATATGAGGTCTGATGGAAGGCTTTTCGGATTGGGGCGAGGGAGACCAAAAAAAAAGCACCTTCCTTAAGTCGAACGGATCAACATTACCAGATTTTTACCAAACGAGGCCGTAGCTCTTGAGGACATAATGGAGGCGTTGATAATGTTTGCTTTGTCGTGGGTAGGTTATGAATCAGTATGGACTGGTTACTTCATCAAAACTCGATAGCATTTTAAGTAACATTATCGATATCGGTCATGGTTCAAGGTAGGGGTGGAGCTCATTTTAGAAGCTAGCTAGTTAGGATTTTTGTTCTAAATACTACACGAGTTTCTTATTCAAAATGTGAAGGAAGTAATGAACAAAAATTTCAGTTGATACGTACAGAGTAAAAATTGTACAAAAGTTGAATTTATTGGCTTCATTATACAACTATCTGACAAAATTGCAGCAAGACTGCATAATCAGTCACAATTAGTTTTACTCATCCCTTTGATAAGAATTAATCCTTCATGGACAAAATATTTTTGCAGTTATGAGAAAATTTCAATCAGTTTGTGATTAGAAATAGATATTTATTCTAACGTGTCTAATACTTTCCTTTTTCCATAAAGGACACACACACCTGTGGTTCGAGCGCCACGCTCCCTCAAAAATTGGTAATGCATATTTTGTCTGCTATCGCACCAAAATTCTATCCACCCTTGCAAAAAACTGCTTTAAACATAACTATCTGATACTTTCCCGACAAAATTGATTGATATTGAGGATTATAAATTCTTCGTCTTCCACCCCGAATATCTCAGAAACTTTCCCTCCAATACAGTGCTATCAATTTAATGCGTCACGCTCTAAATTCAGCGTATTTCTTATCTCGGCAGCGAGAAAAATCAACATTCAGCACTATATTTAGCCAAATTCTAACATTTTCAAACAGCGTTAGTTACTTTCTAGCTGTTTTAGGAAAAGCTTCAGCCAATAGGAATGTCCGTAAAAAAACGTTTTTTGGCGCTCTTCCGAGGTTGACTTAGCGGGAAAAAGTGGAAGGATTTTTCAATTCAATAATTCAGCTATTTGATCATTTGTGAAATAACGGGATAATCGGAAATAAAAAGTCAATGAAGAATTTGCTCGTTTTCCAAATTGTCAAACTATATATATATATATATATATATATATATATATATATATATATATATACATATATATATATATATATATATATATATATGATTATGAAGATATATATATATATATATATATATATATATATATATATATATATATATGATTATGAAGATATATATATATATATATATATATATATATATATATATATATGATTATGAAGATATATATATATATGATTATGAAGATATATATATATATGATTATGAAGATATATATATATATGTTTGTGTGTGTGTGTGTGTGTGTGTGGCGATGTTCGACGTATAACGGCTATTTCTTGCATGTTAACGGTACTTTGTAACACAAGATAACACTCCAATCAATTTTCGTCCTAAAAACTTCAGCTACAACTTTGCAATTTTTATGTGTATACATATGTATATAATTATTATCATTATTATCGAGAAGTAATACAACATATTTATAAACACACGCACACACACGCACACACACACACACACACATATATATATATATATATATATATATATAAATATATAATTTTGTCATTTCAGTCAATAATTTGCCAGAATCTGTTGATGTGATTTGTACAATTTTCCAAGTGGCTCTAATGTTTTACACAGAATTAGATATTATGGTACTTTGTGTGAATTTCAATTTCTGGCACATGCGCAGGCTATGGTTATTCATCTATGCTAGTTATGGATATTGCATTTGAATGGTAGTTGAGTTGTGCTTTGGGGATGATCACACTGATATCATTTGGGGGAAGAATCTTGGCAACTAAGTTAAATCATGTGTAAAAACTATCCAGATTGAGAAAATGTGAAGACCAAGGGTAGCGATTTTGAAATTCAAAATGGACGACTGAGAATGTATATTTGTTTCATTTATGGCTGATGTCTAACCATGTCATTGTGCATGGATCCGTCCCTAAATGTAATTATTTCTTCCGTAACCTATTGCCTACTCCTCCACAAAAATCCATCGAAATTCACTAAGAACTCTTAGATATAACAGACCAGAGCGAAAACAGATATGTACGACAGAAACGCAAAATCTTTTCTCGTCATCCATATTTCCACATGACTTTTCCCCTCGTTCATTTTTGGTATTTTGTATTTCGTTTCCTTTGTCGCAATTTGATTCAACAAGATACTTTTTTCTATTATTTTCTTTATTATTTTTTTTTTACTGGAAGGAGGCTCTTTTTTTTTCTTTTTTGGAGTATGACTTTTTGCTGCGTCCAACCTATGCTTCATGCAGAATTGAGCTATGCTGTGAACATCCGTGTTTTTACCGTGTCTTTATAACGAAAAAACATGAGTTACCAGCAGAATTTCACGAAATTTTAGGTCCTGATGATTAACTGACTCAATCGAAGTTCAAAGAATTTATTTTCCCAATATTTGGTAGGATTGTTCAAGAAGATCAACGAATTGGTAAGAATCATTTTCATTTAAATTTTCTTTCTTAAATTTGATTATGACTTGTCCACGACCAGTCGCTTTGTTGACGGTTATCATAAGTGTACAAATAAAAATGTATATGAGGTTAGATTAAATTCACCAGAAAAACTGATATGAAGTTTAGGATCAATTTAAAAAGGGTAGCAACTTGATCTAACAACCCTTTTATGACATCATGTTAATGTTTTAATAAATATATATATACATGCATCTAAACAATTTAATTCTTCGTGGCCGATATATATTTTCATTTTCCTTTTACTCCTTCTTTCTCGTTCCTCCTGTTTTGACGATATTTTTTTAAATGAAGGCCTCTTAATTCAATATGTGTGACTGACACGGCTCTTGCTATACATCTTATTATGATAAAGGCTTCTTGAGTCCATATAAGCAAGACAGACACAATTATAACTGCATACGCTCAGCGTCCGTCTAGGCTGCCGTTGAAGATTATGATGACTGCTAATGATAGCACTGTTCTCACCTGTCAGAGGAAAAATAAATTCCCTAAGGCCAGAGAATTGTCAGGCACTTTTTGAGATTTCTAAAAATTGTTCAAAACGTCTAGTAATTTTGCATATTGTCAGGGAAAAATCAGTCATCCCTACCCTAATGTTAAGAAAATCTAAATGTTAAAAGGAAATAGGGAGGCTAAGTACAACAACTTCTTATGAGGCTGCTAGTGACAGTAAGTCTGATAGACGGCTCTTGATACAGATTTTATCAGATTTGACCGCCTTGTTAAGTTTTGATTGATAGTTTTTTCAATGAAAGGCAACTGTAATTAAGATGAAATATATACTAGCTGAAGAAACTTGTTTTCTTTCAGACTATTCTTTCCTGGTGGTTTGTTCATAAATCACCTTACTATTCACATAAAAAAAAGAAGTACAATTTTCCAGCCAGAAGTAGAAATGCATTTAGTTCCGTGAGACATCGAAGTAAAAGGAATCATTTGTTCTGCAGCGTTTTTCGATATTGTCATTTCACTTTCAGATGTATGTATTGTTAATCACAAGCATAAGTTACAAATCAAACGTAAGCAACAGAATCCACCCAGTCATAAATCATTCTGATGAAAATCTGTCGTATAGGTCACAGAATCTGATCTACCTGTCATCATCTAAAAGTTATAATCTCACAATACGTTGGTGCAACAACGATCTCCTTGAATAAACGCATAAATACACACAGACACAGTATTTAAGTGTCGATACTATTGTATCTACATAAGTTAGAAATTCACTAGTTATAGGTATCATGTTTCCTATATTGTGTGATAATAAGAATGGCTGTTGGTTGAGTGTAGCAAGAAGATCTTGCAGCTGAGGACAAAGGATTTTGCATCCATGTGGTTTGCTTGTTATCACCACATGCTGACGTCACTGGAAATGTTGGAGGAGGGAGGGAGATGTATGGTTGCCATAGCAGCATGGAGAGTATGCGCACCAAGTATGATTGAGGGCGTAGATATCAAGCAGAGTAAAGAAGACACATACGAGTATTTGAACAAATGAAACGTACATTTAATGCATAACATTTACGGCAGTATAAGACTGAAAAAGGAATACATTCAAGAAAGCATTAATACAATCAGTTGTGTGAAGAAGAGAAGAGGTCTGTTTAGTCAAGAGGATTATTCCTATACGTACAAATGAAATACAGGAAAGAATAATTATGAGGGCAATTTATCGAAGAGAGCCTGATTAGTTGCGCTTGTTATAATAAGTGGTATGTTTGACCAAGCTAGATTATCAAGAGGTGGTTAGTTCAGGTTAGGAAGGAGCTACGGGGAGCGAAATAGTAAGTGCAGCGTTTGCGTTGTCGCCAAAAATGTGTTGAGTGGATTAGTTGCAGTGTTGGCATTCAGTAGCTACAAAGCTATTGCGAATTCTCAAATCGAGGAAGATTACTGACAAAAGAACACACACACACACACACACACACACACACACATATATATATATATATATATATATATATATATATGTGTGTGTGTGTGTGTCACACACACACACACATACATATATATATATATATATATATATATATATATATATATATATATATATGTGTGTATGTGTGTGTGTGTATATATATATATATATATATATATATTGTCACGGTCAAAAATTAAAATTACGCTGGTTGCATGTCTGCAGATAAGGAAAAAGAGAAGGTGGCCAGCAAGAAAGCCGGGGAAAATAAGCAATAGAATACGTGTGTTCAGGGCGTTTATAGAGAGTCGTTGTCGGAAGAGTTGTTTTAGATAAATAGGTAAAGAAGGCTTTCTTACTGAATCTCAATTAAAAGTAAAGGGGTGCCACACTCCAATTCGTTGCACCTAAATTAATCAATTTGTTACAAAGTATATTTACTCGTTAGTCAGGACCTGAACTTTATCATTTATCAAAAATATCAAGAGTTTGCCTCCCAAATCTAAATATATCTAGATTTTGCTGAATAAATCTTGAAATATCTACAGATACTCCTGTGCTACACAAAAAAAAAAAAATAACCGGAAACTTAGATTTTGAATTTATACAATATACGAATATGGTTTAATTTTATTAGTTTTTCAGTAATACTTAACATTATTTGGAAAAATAAACGGAAACTTTATACTAAATAACTTCATGTTGTTCTTATTGTTTGTTTTACTTAGCCGAACTAAAAAATAGACAGAAACTAAGATATTGATGAATAATACAGATCACAAATTTCAAATGGGGTGTAGTTAGAGATTTAGGGGGATTTGGGAGCCGGGGTTAGTAGTAGGTTATGCATGGTAGAGCACCCTGTGATAATCACCATCATACGCCATTGATATATATATATATATATATATATATATATATATATATATATATATATATTATATATATATATGTATATATATATATATATGTGTGTGTGTGTGTGCGTGTGAGTATGTTTGCGTGTGTGTGAGAAATATATGTAACAGATCGTACATATTTATTTCAATAGTGTTCAATACTTTGATTAGAGAATTTAATTTGTTGCACCTAGATTTATTAGTTTGTCACAAATTATATTTACTTGGTAATTGTGGAAATTAAGTCTACAAAAACGGTAAACCTTCGTCTCGCTATATTCAGCTCATCATATATGATTATCTAGTTCAAGTGCTGAAAAGAGCGAGGCGAAGTTTAACTATCGTTATAGACCAAATTTCCACATTTGATCAGTATACATATAATTCGTTTTCTGTGTGCAATGATATAAAGCTGTCATGGGCCTGCTGCAACTCTTTTGACTTCCTGTATGGCATGCACAATTTCATGATTTATACTTTTTTTTCACGAACATTTTGTTCGTTTTGTTTCATTCTCACCCATTCATTCAGACTTTCTCTTGGTTGAGGTTTGGTCAAGTTCGTGCTGAAAGCAAATCATTATTGAATACTGGATTAATCCCCCTTATTTACTAACGTCTCTTAAATCGTGTGTTAACCTTTTAGAAGAATAAAAACATATGCCGTCATCAGCCGCGTGATTTTCAATGTGCCCCTTGTAACGAGCCTAATGAACTGCTACATAATGTAGTGCCTCCTATACTTTTAGTTAGGAATTAAGTGCAAAACTCTTCTTTTAGCTAGATATCCAAAACGTCACTTCCTCCGACGACCCCTATAAAACCCCTGGACGCACGTGGTCCAATGCTCATCAGCTCCAGCACCCCAAGCTGGTTGCGCTTCTAGCTCTGGCCATTGCGACCGGCTGCTCTCTCTCTCTCTCTCTCTCTCTCTTTCCTTCTCCCTGGTCCAATGCTCATTGGTGCCAGGACCCCTAGCTGGTCATGCCTCTGGCCCCGGCCCTCGCAGCCAGCTACTCTTCCACTCTCTTTCTTTTACCCAAAGATCGTTATCATTTCGCCAACCCACTAGCCGATCCGATCTTAACCACCATCCTCACTTCAGGAAACATGTATGGATAAAACTCCATGTTCTATGTCTTTCGTAGTCTGTTCGTTGAGAGTCTAATAGCGTCAGAGAATAGCCCCCAAGTTAACTAACTTGCTTGACAGTAAGGCTCGCACACTGAACATCGTCTCCACCTATTGGAGCTATCCAACCGTACAGAATCCACGCATTCAGACAACTCTGCTCCAACTCCGACGCCAGTACTATCAAGACAAGAGAGCTCCCACCTTTCGCCATCTCTTCATCTATCTCTTCTACTAACATTACTTCTCACGATCGATCGTATCTATGTTATCTGTGCATGTACCTCATCTTTATTCTTGTATTAAACGTACGTCTCTTGTCTGGCCATAATTCTTGTATGTGTTCATTCCACTTTGTTTCATCAATGCGCGTCTAAA